>JAJEJO010001030.1:538775-548829 GCA_020662805.1 Glaucomys volans | reverse complement strand
TATAATTTAGTTCCTTCCTCTCAGTCTCCCCTTCATCCAGTCATAGCCTTCAACCAGCTCAGCAAAGAGCATTCCTGTGGGTCCTTCTTCTTCATGGAAGGCAGCGGGAAAATAACAATTCAAATAACAACAGTTTTTTCTTCATCCATAGAAAGAATAAATTATTTTTGAGAAATATCCAAAACCCAAAGTATCAATTGTAAACCTTTGAGCATTTCCCGACAAGAAAAAGGGGAACCATTGGATGAAAAAATGAGAACATGAGATGAGAGAGAGAGAGAGAGAGAGAAAACTATCTCAGAGGGAAAGGAAAATAGAACCAGGGAAATCCCAAGGACATCATCAAGTTTAGTATTATCTTTACCATAGGTTTCATGGATTTGAGCATCATCTAGACTTGAATTTGAAGCTTGGCTCTGTCATGAAGCTTTGGCCTGGGACATGATATTCGACTACTCTGGGTCTCAATCTTCATTTATAAAAATGAGTCCTTCTAGAAAATTAGGAGCTTCAACATTTGTAGCCAAGTTGGACAGAGGTATAGGTGGGTGACCTGAAGACCCAGTTCTTGGAAGTGGCCTCTTAAGTGGGGCAGTCTTATGGGACTGAGCCCTTAAGCCTGTGGAGCCTGCAGCTAAGTCTGGGTAGTGGTGTCAGAATAGTATTAGTGTCCTAGAATCAGTGTGGATATTGAAGAACTGGAAGCTGTCATACAGTGGCATTGCATGGTGAAGGAACTAATTTTCTTTCCATGTATTTGTTGTGGTCCTCATTTCCATGTGTGTGTACTTGGCGTGTTTGTGGCCATGCTGAATCAGTGTGCTTCTGAGTTCCTTCTGAACATTTTCTGTGTTTTCCCATAGTGTTCATTATCAGCACTTTTAGTGGCTGAATACTGATGGTAATTTTTATAAACTGTCTTTTGACTGGGAAACTTGAATCTTAAGGCAGATCGCCAGCTTAATTTATTCATAGTGTCCATGAGGTCTTTGAATTGAAAGGCAGCTTGGAGAAGGTCAGTTCAGCTCTCTTCTTGTTCAGGTGAAGGAATGAATGTCCACAAAGATTGTCCCACTTTCTGACCCATAGTAGAAATAAAAATGAAAATTAAATCTTCTGACTTCAGTGTTTATTTTTTCTTTCCATTTGCAATGTAGTCCCTTTTCTCTTAGTCCAGTCCTAGTTTACTTTAGCCTTTCCCCCAGGTTGTTTCATTCATCCTGATTACAGAGGACATATTTGGTTTTCAGGAAGGACAGAGGAGGAAGGGAATGGTCTAAAAATTTCAAAATGAAATACCCCCCCCTTAGTCATTATACATAATTCAGACCATGCTAAATCTATCAAGGAAAAAGCAAAAATCTCCCTTCACACTGTATCCCCGATCTCTCCGCCTTGTAGAGGGTTCCTGTGCACAGTTTTTAAATATAGCTTGTCACATGCATCTGTGTACACACAGAGAGGGACACATCAGACAACCATTTCCATGTAAGTGGGGTCATACTCCACAAACTGTTCTAAGATTAGCTTCTTTCTACCACGTATTAGAGATTGTTTTTTTCAGTCATTACGCAGCATTCTCCCTCACATTTTTAATGGATACACAGTATTCAATAAAGTAGTAAGTGACTTATTGAGCCATTCCCTTATCTCTGAACCTTTTAATCACTTAGAATCTTCAGCTGTTGTCAATAGTGCTGCAATAAATTTCTTGTTCATCTATTTTGGTCAGACTTGTGAGTCCTTTGATAGGGTAGAAGCAGAATTGCTGTGTTAGAGTCCTGGTCACTTCATCTACTGGTCCATGTTACTCCCTTGACCTCACAAAATATTGAACCTGTTAATACTAAACCACAACAAGAATGCCTGTCACTCACACTTCACCAACATTCATTTAACATGGGTTAAATTTTGCATACTATGGTATTAATAGGTAATTCTCTCATGTAAGCAGGGTTGGACATCTTTTCATAAGACTGTGACTTTGAATTTCTTCTTTTTGTGACTTACGGACTTGAGGGAGTGTTTTTTGTAATAAGGAAATAAGTCCTTTGATTGTTGCATTTATTACAGTTTTAGTCTCCAAGTTGCATGTCTTTTACTTCATGGTATCTTTCACAGTGCTAGAATTTTTATAGTTAAATTTTGTTTGTTTTTATAATTTGTCATCTTTAAAGAAGCCCTCCTCAAAGTAAAGCTTAATGATATGCATATCTTAACTAATATGCATCCATATTTAGATTTTCATTCTACTGAATACATGATTTTATGTGTCATATAGATAATGATATGGTAAGGGGTAACTGTGTGCTGTAATGATTAGGGAATTTGGGCCATGGATTCAAATTTTGGGTTCCGGCAGCTGGTGGCTGTGTAACTTTGGGTAAGTTAACATTTTGTACTTCACATTCCTTATTTGTAAAAAAAAAGACTTTTAAAAAATTTTATTTTTTAGTATTCAGTGAAGTGATTCATTTAAAGATCTTGTCAGAGTAGCTGTGCCATTGTTAATCAAAGTAATGGAAGCTGCTATTATTAGTTTTGTTTTTTTCCAAACTGATAACCTTTTGCCCCAGCACCATCTAACAAATACTTCATTCTTGCGAGGAGTGCCAACTCTCATGTATAAATTCCTTTCATATATTGATCTTTTCCTAACACTTTATTATTTTTTGTTGATATATTTATCTAGACCTTGTGCCAGTCACCCCCACTTGATCTTTTTCTTTCAAGAACTTATGCACATATACTCTTGTATATGAACTTTGAAGTCTATTTCTCAAGATCCGTAAAATGGTCCCACTAGAATTTGGGTTGAACTTTTATATTTATACATCAGTGAGTGATAGAGTCTTTTAATATCATGTCTTCCCGTCCAGATGCATAATTTGTCTCTCTAGCAATTCAGGTTTTATTTTATGCTCTTTAGTAAACTTGTGCAGTTTTCTTCTTACAGTTCTTGCACACTTAAATTTATTTCTGGGTGTTTGATTATAAATGGGACTTTCTGCTTGCTTTTTTTCCCAACTGGTGGTGTTAATAGAACAAAACTGTTGATTTTCTTATGTTTCTATTAATTTTGACTTTTTACTCTCATTAGTTCTTTTAGTTTTTTAGCTGAGAACTTGGGATATCTTTATGTAGACAGACCATGACAATTTGTGTTTATTTTTAATGTCATAAAACAATAACCAAGAGATTGAAGCAATTCATGACACAAAATTTGCCATCTTAACTCTTTTTAAGTGTATAGTTCACTGGCGTGAGTGTGTTCACATTGCTGTATAATGGTTCTCCAGAACTTTTCCATTTTGCAAAACTGGAGCTACACTCATTCAAAGTGAAACAACTCCCCACTTCTCCTTTCCCATGATCCTGGCAATTACCATTCTACTTTCTGTTTCTATGAACTTGAACTTCCTAAAACTGGAATCATACATTATTTGCCTTGTAGTGACTGGTTTATTACAGTTAGTATAATGTCCTCAAAGTTCATCCATGTTGTAGCATGTGACAGGGTTTCTTTCCTTTTTAAAGTTGAATATTCCATTGAACATATTGTACCACATTTTGTTTATCCATTCAGCTATGGAATAAATTGCTTCTACTTCTTACTTAATTGTGAATAATGCTGCTATGAACATGAATATACAGGACATCTTAAAGATCCTGATTTGAATTTGTGTATGTACATGTGTATGTGTGTATACTTGTGTATATGTACCTGTATACAGATCCAAAAGTGGAATTGCTGGATCCTGTGGTAGTTCTACTTTTAATATTTTGAGGAACCTCCGTAATGTCTTTCACAACAATGGCACCATTTTACATTCCCATCAGCAGTGTACATGTTCCATTTTCTCCACATCCTAATTTTTTTCCAGCAGTAGGCAGCCTAGTGGATACACAGCTCTCTCTGTGATTTTGATCTGCATTTTCCTAATGATAGGTGATGTTGCACATCTATTTGTGTGCTTATTGACCATATGTACATCTGCTTTATATAAATGCCCATTCAAATCCCTTATCCATTTTAAATTGCATTGTTAATATTGGAAAATAAAACACAAATTAACTATTTTTTCCCATCCCTTTTCTACTGGCTAGGACCTCCGAAACAAGGCTGGGAATGTAGTGAACAGCAGACTTCAGGTTATTTCTGATTTTAAAGGCTTCTTTATAATATTTTCCAGTTGAGGATTATATTAGTTGGAGATTCGGCATCAACAATCTTTATTATAGACTTGGGCATCTAAAAGTTTTGATCACAAAAAGTAGTTTAAATGCCTTAGGGGTATACTTATTAAAATAACCAGGCAGCACATGTGATTTTCTTTAATCTGACTTATGATTGACATTTTAGATTTGTTAATGTGGAACCATCTCTATCTTCTTTAGACAGTGAGCTCTATCTAATTGTGATAAATGTTGAATTTGATTTACTGATTTTTTTGGTCATTTTAAATAAAAGTTCTCACCCAAAAAAATCAACCTTGTGACTTCAAGATATGGGAAACTAGCAAGACGTTTTTCTGTATTTTAAGTAGGAAAGTATACAATGACTCTGTAGTAGAGCACTGGATTTGTTAAAATAGAAACTGAGTGGTTTTCAGGTCTGTCCTCTGTGCTATTCTCTGATGCTATTTTTTCTTAACATTAGGACTCCTTCTGTGTACCACTATTCAAGATAGGCAGAAGTGAACTTTGATGAAAAGCTGTTTTGTGTTGAGCTACATGGCGAGACTAGGGTGACTCCTAGGGGATTTCCCTTGACTTGGTTAGAATACATATTCTATCTCATGGTGTAATCTTAGAAGTTGCAGTAAGTGGCTGTGACATCAGAGTCACTGATGCTCCCCGATCATATCTAATGCTTATTTAGTAACACCTAGTACATTATTAGTGTCTAATTCATTGGAGCTGTTTTAAGTTCACTACTGCAAATAATGATGAATTCATTCATTTAGAAAATATTTACTGAGCATCTACTATGTACTGGTAAGTGTGGCAGGTGCCTAGAATACAAAAGATGAATATGACAAGATCCTTGCCCTCAAGCAGCTTATGGTTTTGTTTAACTTAGTTTATTTATTTATTTTTTGGCAAGGTGAATGGGAGTAGGTGACAGAAAGTAGAGTGGGGAGAGGGGAAATGTATACAAATAAACACCATATGCATTCCAAATGCTCTCATAGGAGAACATACAGCACATAGTTGGACACAGAGGAGAGTGCTATCAGTCCTATCGGGAGTAAGTAGCATAGGCCTCCTGAGCCAACTTGGAACACAAAGATCTGGGTAAAGCAGGTGCAGCTAAGGCAGAACACACATGTAGAGGAAGCTGCAGCACTTGCTTGGTTTTCTAGGATTGATACATGAGGGATAAAGGGAATGGTAAGCAAGGGTTTTAAGCCTGTAGACTTAGAGGAGGCCAGGTCTTGTGGTGGAGAGAATCGTGTGGTATGCCATGTTGGGGACCTATAGACAGCAGGGGGAGGAGAACAACAGAACCCAGTATGGGTTTGTAAGATCCTCTGGGAGTTTTAAGGATAAATGTGAGTCTGGGAGGGAGGTGGGGGATGGTGGTAAGAAGACCGGTTTGAAGTTCCTTGTAGGGGCCTAGGTGATAAGGGATGGAGAACACTGACTGAACAATTAATGCTCAAAATCTTCATTGCTTATGATGTTCATGTGATCAGAGATATTGAAAATTAGTAGATGCATTCAGTTCTAAGTTGATTTTCTTGAAATGAACTCATAAAGAAGTTGTTTAAAACCAATTTACCTGAACACTAATTTTCTTAATAACATTTTATTTTTAACAGCAAATAATTATTATATTTGTAACACTCAGACAAAAAACCCACTGCCATCCCAACAGGGTCTCTATGATAAGCCACATACCAAAAAATGTTCCATCTTAGTCAACAACATCATTGTTCAATACCTTTCAGACATTGGTAAATTATTTCTCTCTTCTACTTTATCTTTCAAAGTCTACCCATCTTTCAGTTCCAGTATTATTTTCTCTATAAAGTCTTTTAATATCTACCCTTCTATAACCTTTTCTAAAGCACTTGAGTATCAGATGCTGTCTAGGATACTTCCTTAATTGTTGAATTTTTATTTAAATTTTATGCTGTTTAACATTTTATGTGTTTATTTTATCCTCCCATTCAGCCTTTCTCAATTTTCAGTGGAGAAAATTACTTTGGGGAGCCTGGTATAACTTAGATATCTGAAATGGGGTCCCTGAGTCTATCTTTATAACAAGATGCCCAGGCACTGTGGATATGATGAGCAGTCCTGAAACAGGAGCACAGGAGGACCTTCGAAAGGTCCTATAGGGGAAGTATGGATAATTTTGAACAACTTAATAATAGCATCTGAGATGCTTTCTGCATTAAACTATCTACCGAAAAACTCATCCTATCCATTCTTATACATGATATAATTTCAATAAAATTTAAATTTTTATGTTTAATAATTTTCCAAAATTTTTTTTTTTTTTGGTACTGGGGATTGAATCCAGGGGCACTCTACCACTGAGTCACATCCTCAGCCCTATTTTGTATTTTATTTAGAGACAGGGTCTCACTAAGTTGCTTAGGGCCTCGCTAAGTTGCTGAGGCTGGCTTTGAACTCGTGATCCTCCTGCCTCAGCCTCCCAAGTGCTGGGATTACAGGTGTGCGCCATCACGCCTGGCTTAGTTTTCCAATTTTAATGGGCATTGTTTTTATAGTAGGTGCTAATAAAAATATGATAACCCAGAAGTAAACCTAAAACTAAAATTCTTGTGATAATAGGAAATTTTAAAAAAATCTAATTATTTTTATGTTTGCATGCCATGGAAATTATTAATAAAAACATTCAAGCACAAAACTATTATTTTTGATAAATTCTGTGAAAAAATGAAATGTTTTAAGGAATTAAGGAAAGAGCCATGTAAAATTTCTGAATGTTCAAGTGGAATTTGTACACATCCTTCTTAAATGGATGATGCCGGGTGGCAAGTTGCAGCATTGTTAGATTCCTCTAGCTACATTTGAAAGAGTGATATAGTAGTTTTAAGATACCAACATTCATAAATTTCTCAAAGTTTGTTCTTAGAAACATTTAAACTTAAAACAAAGAGTTTTAGGTGTCAGTTTTCTTATGTGTAAGGAATATGTTAGTTTTTAGAAAGATTTTAGTGGTGGGATGAACAAAAGTGTTTGAAAAGCACTGCTTTTGGATTACATGTTGAAAAACACTGTACTAAAATCACCTGTCTCTATGTTAAAAATGTAGATTCCTGGGTCTCTTCCAGGAGTGAGAATATGCACAATAATAGGTGACATTTATTGAGTTGGTTCTGTGTGTTAAGGCAAATGAAAGTGACAGATTCATTTCTACGAATGTCAATACTGTTGATCTTTCCCATGGGCATGGAAAGTTCCTTTCGATATGACTTGCTGCTGGTTTTCAGTGCTCATAACTGGAGTCTAAGGTTATAAAGGACATAGCCAATTCCCTGCAGTATGAGCTTGCTGGGAGAACTCCCCCACCACCCCACCTGTGGAGTCAGCCCAGCCTATGCAGCTCTCTCAGACAAGGTTCCTATTCTGTCCCCCACCCCACACTCCTTCCTCACCCCTTACCCAAACTCAGATTAGCTATGGAGTGCTTGAAGGACTGAGGCTGGGCAGGAGGGTGGGAACACAGGTCTCTGCACCAAGGAACAAAAAGGTTCTATCCCATAGTGGTGTAGCCCCTGTTTCTTAGATGAGCCCATCTTCCAGAACTCTGACTGGCCTCTGGGACGTCAGCCAGGTGGAAGTGTGTTTTCTTTCTCTGTATCTTGTCAATTTTAATAAGAATTAGAAACAAAAAAAATCAATTACTGAAGAGTTTAAGGTCATTTTAAAAATTAGATGTGAATCCCTAATAGAGACACACAGAGATCCTTGAGCAGAGGTGTGACTTGATCTTCCTTGTGTTTGGAAAGGCTCCCTGTTGCTATGTTGAACTGGAGATTAGGGGCAGCAGGAAGGGGAGATAGGTGGGCCCAGGGTCACAGGGAAACTGGTTATTCAGAGTTATTGTTGTAATCCAGGTAAGAGGTTGTGTTTGCCCAGGAGATGGTGGTGTAAATTGTGGTTGTAGTAAAGGAGAGAGAAAAAAGTCACTGGATTCAGGATTTATTTGGAAGGTAGAGACATCAGGATTTCCTGATAAACTGTATGTGAGGGACAAGAGTCAGAGACAACATCAGGGTTTTTGACCCAAGCAATGGTAGTGTGGAATTGCCATGAACTGGAGAGGAGAAGACCAGGTAGACAAAGGTAAAGGTGGAAGATTGGATGCTGAGATGTTGGTTTGACATATGGGAGAGAATTGCTGAGCAAGCTTTTGGATATGTGAGTGTGGAGTTGGAGAAGAAGGCTCTTAAACTGTAGATGTGTATTGGGGAGGTCATTTGTACATATAAAAGTTGATGTTTAAAACTCTGAGCCTGGGTATAATGGTGAGTGTTGATGGAGAGGGGAACCAGAACTGACATGAGAACTCCAAAAGAAAGATTTTGAGCTAAAGCTGAGAAAGGACTTGCAGTGAGGCAGGAGGAAGATCAAGAATTTGTGGAGTCTTGAATGCTAAGTGAAGAAAGTATCTCAAGGGAGGGAGAGTGCTGCATGGTAGAGCAACTGAAGCAAGGACAGAATTAACCCCTGTATTTTGGATGCTGGTAATTTTCACGTTGCAGGATACTGATGGCAGTGTCAGGATAAAGGTCTCATTTGTAGTGGTTTTGGAGAATGACCATTGGCGCTAGTACATAAGTGAGTTTTTCAAAGGGTTTACTTCCAAAGGAACACAAATCACAAAAACAAACAAACAAACAAACAAAAAATGAGGTGGTAGTGGATGGGAGCAAGTAAGAGCAAAAGAAAGATTTCATTTTCTAATAAAGAATAGAAAATATGTATTTTTGTATGCCAGAAAGAAAGTTCTAGTAGAGAAAGAGAATTTGATGGAGGAAGATGAAAGATGTGTTGGTGATGGCCTTAAGATGGAGAGAAGAATGGCACTGTTGTGTACTAGGAAAGGGGTTGACTTTGGTAGGAACAGGGAAAACCATCTCTAATAATAGATCCCAGGGTAGCTGGCAGGTGGGAAGATGTGGAAATTCTTTGGACTGCTTCAGTTTTGCCAATGCAATAGGAAGCAAAGCTTTCAGTTTAGAGTGAATACAAAATAATAATAGTAATAACAACAGCTAGTAATATGTGTAGGGGCCAGGCACTGCTCTGAGCTTTATATAGATATTATCTATAAGCTTTACAAGGATCTTGTGAGATGGGAGTCATCATTATTGCTATTTACAGATGAGGAAACTGAGACACAGGGTAAAATAACTCCCCAGGTCCCACTGCTTGTAGATGGCAGAGCTAGAATGTTAACCAGGGCTTCTCAGTGCAGAGTTTGCTTTCTCAACCCTGATGCCATCCTGCCTCCCATCTACGACTCTGTCTGGAGTAGTAATGATCCATCTATTGACAGAGAGCAACTCTTCAATGCTTGACTGGAACCATAGCTGCACTTGTAAACCTGGAACAGTTCATATAACATGTTTTAATTACACAAATAACACAAACTTACTGTAGAAAAATTAGAAAATAAATACAGAAACAGAAGAAAACAAAAATCCTTTATCAAACTATTTTCATATCTATGGAGTATTATAGTGTGGATGGATAAGTTAAAAACATTGGATTTATTAAATCTAATAAGTTGTTCATATTTATTTTTGACATAACATTATAATGAATTCTTACAGTTAAATCACAGAATATGTTCTAGATTTTCTTTGCAGGGGCGGGGGCAGATCAATGGAAAAATTATTACCATCATCATGCACCTGTTCAGTCTTTGATACCATTTGCCAAATTGGCTTCTCAAAAAGTGGCACCTATTTCTCTTTTAAGCCAATGACTCTGAGTGTCCTACTGAGTGGAATACTATGGTGTCTTCCTCTATGGATTAAAGAAAGCAAGTCACAGCCGGGCGTGGTGG
>JAJEJO010001030.1:330879-538375 GCA_020662805.1 Glaucomys volans | reverse complement strand
TTAATAGGAAATGTAAATGATGACTGTGACTCTATTTCTATGACATCAGTTACCACGGTAACCAAGGTGGTGAGCTTTAAAGGAAATGCATAAATTTCACGAGCCTGGCCTCCAGCTTACTAGTTATGAAAGTCGGAGAGGACAGAGCAGCCTGAGGCTGTGTAATCAGATGCTGGATACATCTGATGCATACTCAGCTGTGGCTTCTCTGTTGGGGTAGTTGTAAATGGGGCTCGAGGACTTGCCTTCCATGAAATAAAAACAAAAATAACTGGAAGAAGAGGAAAAACATTGCTGAAGATGTAATGGCCAAGTGTGTGTGTGTGTGTGGGGTGGGGAACTGTGGATCGGTGGCAATGAGTTGGCACTGACTCATGCTGCCATGAAGGCTCCTTCAGGAAACTGTTAATTGGGGTGGATCCTCTGGAGAGAACCAGGCCTGAGTTGAATCTGTCCTGTGGAATACAAGGACTCTTGGAGGTTGTCCATGTCCTGCATTAGCAAGAGACTCTGCAACTCTGGCTTCTGCCATCCCAGTGTTTAGGTTTGTGTATTGTAATATACAATTCTTTCCTCCTCCTCAACAAATTTAGGTTTTGGAGCTAGGTTTCCTGGGTTCAGATCCTGGCCCTGCTGCGTGTGACCTGTGGTGAGCTTGGCCAACTCTTTAATCTCTCTGTGTCTTGATTTCCTTACTTCTAGTATGAAGGTAGTAGTCATATCTCCTACATAAAATTGTTACAATGATTAAGTGAGAAAATAATATATTTTATTGAATGCTGCACATTTTCCACATCTGAAATTAGAATGTTTTACAATTGGCATTTTACAAGTATGAATAGCAGCACTTTTTCTTTGTGGCACATAAATGCTGAGGCATCTTAGAATCAATGGTATTTTGTATTTGAGGAAATAATGGCATTTATAAAGCATTAAAACATGGTTTGGCAATGTCAAATGCTATGGAAGTGACAGTGATCTCTTGGTTTTATGAGCATAATTAGATTCTAATGACCCCACTAACCCATGAGGGATATATTTTGCAAAATCACCTGTTATTATATTGTGAGAATTCTTAAAAGCAAGACAAAAACCCAATAAGGAATCAGAACCTGGAGCCTTTAGAGTCACATGAGCTTTTCATTCTCTGGGGCCTTTCAGGGACGTATTTTGTAACTTTGAAGGCTACCCTTCATTTTTTGTGTGTGTGTAGATTTTTTAGTTGCCAATGGATCTTTATTTATTTATTTATTTTTATGTGGTGCTGAGAATCGAACCCAGTGTCTCACACATGCTAGGCAAGTGCTCTACCACTGAGCTACAACCCCAGCCCCGAAGGCTACCCTTCTTATTGCACTCCTCTCTGGACCTCCTAGGTCTCTGGTGTCCCTACTTTCCTTTACAGACCACGTGGATAATCCATTCCACATCTTGGTCTCTCCTCACTTCCAGTGGTATTCTTTTCTGCATCAGTCAGCTAATACTATCTGTGTCTCTATCCTTAAGAGGACTTTATTTTGAAATGATCATTCACAATATTTCAGTTTCTGTCCACCTACTTCTGTAATTCCAGCTTTTTCCTTCAGTTCTCCAAAAACACAGACTCCTGCTCCTCCTTAGGGACCCAACTCCCTACATCCTCCTCTATGTCTGTCAGCCCTTCCCGTGATGTCACATTCTCGGTGAAATCCTTGAGTGCCTACCCTATTGCTTTCTGTCGAAGGCAGCTGGAGAGATCCAGGTGTTTATCTCTCTCTACCTTTATCTGGCCTGAAAAAAACAACTAGAGAAAATTCTACACTGCCAAGGTTCTGCCCCTCTAGGCATAAAGTCTCCAGTTACAAGTGGGCCCTGCACGCTGCCCACCTGCTCTCACGTGTGTTCCCAGTCGGCACTCTGTTCTCGGCAGCTACTATTTCAAATGTTTTCCACTCGCCTCAAAATACCTCATTCTCTCCCTCTCTCTTTACTCTGAACATTTGACCTCATTTAAAAGCCATAAAAGGCTTCAAAGTATGGTAGAGATATATTAAACTGGTAGTCAGGAGACGTGCCTCTGCTGAAGTCATGTGATTCCTTTTCCCGGTGTGGCCATAAAATGTGATTTCACCTGCATATGCATCTGAGATTCTCTTTGCTGTAAATCAGATGGGTCAGTTTATTTGGGAATTAGTTTCTTAGTTTCTTCATATGTGTTTTTTAAAATTTTTTATTTGTTCTAATTTGTTGTACATGACAGAATGCATTTTACATTTTGATAGATCATATGTATTTTGAGGGAGAAGTGGTGGCTTAAGTGGCCTCTGAGATTCAATCTTTAAGATTTTGTGATTTTTAAGGTTTCATTTAAATTTTGTAGGTTTCTTCAAACTAACTTTAATTTGCAGGCGTAGATTACCTCTGGCAATGCCATTGCCTAGATAAGCTAGGAAAATTCTCATGTGCCACAGAAATTAAGAAGTCACATTTGCTTTTTGCCACAGCACATCTATCTTTATTGTATCACTTTCAAACTAGTGAAAATGACTTTTTATGGTTTGGCCTATCATTATATCAATATGAGGGAGGAGACATTTGAAGAAATTTAAGAAGTACCTGTTTCTGTAATAGAGTTAATCAATACTTTATCTTGAACCTCTGACCAGGGCTTCTGCAATACAGTGTTTACTGACCTGGGTCTGCACTGAAGAGTGGGAGGGGCCAGTCAGTCAGCAGCACCTTGGGCTTTGTTACCTGGCCAAACTGAACAGTTCTGTGGAAATGTTTCTGATATCCTTTACATTGCTTCCCACTTGGTTTGACAGGTTAATTTGGGATTTGCCAATAAAGTGGGTCTGCCTAGAAGGTCTTGCCTTTTTAAATTTTTTTTTCCCATTTGTAGTCCTTTATATGCCTTTCCAACATTCAGGCATTATATATAGATGCTGGAATTTCAGGGGAGCTGCAGTAGGGCAAGGAAGAACCCAATTCTTTTATATTAGCTCAAGACTCAGTGCAAAATTTGCTTTAGGGCTTCATCAAGTTGGAAGGCAAGAGAGCTTGAGGTTGGCAGCAAATGGAAGGGCATACCTTTTACAATTTGTATGTGAGTTGTAGCCTCCCCAGATATCATTGTTCAGGGATAACTAGCAAATGTCCACTTCAGCTGCATATCAAAATCACCTGGAGAACTTTTAAAACTTCTGGTGCTTAGTTAACATGTATCTCAGACCACTTAGGTCTATTTCTGTGGTGGGATTAAAGCTTGAGTGGTTTTTAAACCTCCATAGGGTATTCTAATACGTAGCCAAAGTTGAATGCACTGGAATAAAGACTCTGTGGGAAATCAAATAGTCTGATGGAGGAGAAACTTTGGCTTGCACAAGAGAGCTGGTTGAATCTCCATTTTATATTTGTGAGTCCCTAGTCACTGATGCTGGAGCAAGGTCACAGTGGAGGTTGTGCATGACTGATCTTCCTAAGTATGTTATTACAGCCCTCAAGGTAACTTCATTTTCTACTTTTTTCCCAGTAGAATCAGTGACAGCTTTTCTCTTCATATGCTCTTGTCCATTGTGTTACTAACCCCAGACAAGAAGGCAAAGTGGGTATTGTATATTTTCGCTCCTTGTGTGTGTGTATGTGTATGTACGCGTGTGTGTGTGTTGTATCCACTTCACTTAGTGTCTTAATGTTCATCCTGTTCACTTGGAAAACTGGAAATTTTCAATTTTCTCATTGAATCACCTCAAGGAAGTCATTTCTCTGAAAAGAGCAAATTAGTTAGGAAAGAACAGAACTAAAACAACTACCATAAGCAACAACAAAACCCAGAAGTTTTTTGTTTGTTTGTTTGTTTTTTTAACAAGACGTGAGGCTGAAGTGCATATATGTGTTTCTGGCTATCCAAAGATTCTGGTTGACTCTATTTTTACCTGTGTTCATTCCTATAAATTCTTGGCCTCCTGTATACAATTTCTACTAAGAATCCTTAGAGATCCTAGAGTTACCAGATAAAATACATGATATCCAGCTAAATATAGATTTTATAGATAAGCAACAAATAATATTTAGTATGTCTTCAATACTGCATGTGACATACTAAATGTTATCTCATTTATCTGAAGTTCACATTCTGCACAAGACAGCATTTTGTATTTTTACTTTATAAATCTGGCAACCCTGTGGATGCATGGGCTGGTCTAGACAACTGGAGCCTTGGCTATTGTTTATGGACTAAGTGCCCCTGATGGGACCCCATATCACCCCAAGTTCCTGCTACTTGGTTTTCTACACACCAAACTCTCATTTTACCATTTTTGCCCGTATGTCTTTAGGGTTTCTTGTGTTTGGTGTTAGGAATGAGATAGATAGGCTTTAAAATAGCATACCTGCATGAGTGTGCACACACACACTACAGTTCTTATATTCTGAATGGTAGAAGCAATGCCAGTTAAGCTCTTATACTTCCAGGCAGTAAGCCCAGTGGCAGGTGCAATATATTATATTTTGGAGTACTTTTCCACCATGTGGGAGACACAAGTGCCTGTCTCCCTTAGAAACCTGGGCAGGTGGCCTGAGCTCCTTGGTACTTGTCTGGCCTGGTTTACGAGAAAATTCCACTCTCATTCCAGTTAAATCTGGCTGACTTTCACCTGCCTCTCCAGAGACTGACCTTCAAATCTCTCTCCTGAGGTTCATTTTGTCAGGCTTAAATAAAGGGCTCTGTCAGTGCTTGAGTGAAGGCACAAGTGAAAGAGCAGGGAGCTTCTAAAGTTTTCAGTCAAATCAACTAATATTTAAATATGTCACATGAAGAATGTAATTTTTCTTCTAGTGCTTTGCACATTCAATGTGTTTGACGCAGATTTTTTTCTCACTATAAAGCTAAACCTAGTTTTAAGTAGAATGTATAAATAAAACTTTGGGCACAGCCATTATTATTTATAGAAGAGGATATTGAATAACTCCCAAGTAACTGAAAAATAGAGAAAGGTGTAATAGCACTTGTATATTAACCGTCTACACTGAAACATTTCATCATATTCTCTAAGTTTTTAAAGCAGGGTTGAAGCCCCCTTTGTTCTCCTCCTTTGCCTACTTCCTTCGCTGCTTTCCCCAGAGCTGGTTAACCCTTCCAGCGTTTGTGTGCAGCTAGGGTCTTGCAGAATTGCTTGGGACCATTCACAGCCCAAATGCGAAAGTGTTCCTGATGGTGGAGAGTGTGGGTCTGGTAAACCTGTACAGTGCTACCACCATGTGTGTTTTCACAGTTTTAAAAAAATATGCCAGTTCTGTCTGTTCCTCTCCAGTTCTTTACTTACCTCATTATCTCAGAACTCTAGTGTTCTGAGTTAATGGAAAATGTGGGTGATGAAGGGCATTCTTTTTCTTTTTTTTTTGGTACTGGGGATTGAACCCAGGGGCACTCTACCACTGAGCCACATCCCCAGCCCTATTTTGCATTTTATTTAGAGACAGGGTCTCACTGAGTTGCTTAGGGCCTCACTTTTGCTGAGGCTGGCTTTGAACTCATGATCCTCCTGCCTCAGCCTCCCAAATGCTGGGATTACAGGTGTGCGCCACCGTGCCTGGCTTGAAGGGCATTCTTAATCTTAAGTTTCACCATTACATTTGAAGTTCAGAGTACCCTGCATCTGATCCCCTCCTCTTCTAAATTAGCTAGGAGTGTTTCTTTTTTCTTTTTAAAATTGAGAATAAGGTTATTCTCATAAAATTGAGAATAAGGTTATTCTCATGGTTAATAAGGCTTTATCAAGATTTTTTTTATCATTCTGTATCATTTTCAGATACAGTATTTTTGTTAGTATATTAATATGGTAAATATCATCAGTAAATTTGCAGAGAATATGTATTTCTTGCATTCTTAGAAATGACCCTGTATAGTTACATGGTTGGTTTGTTTTCATGAACTGCTAAATTAGATTTGCTGATTTTAGGTATTTTTCTTTCCTTTATTCTTTTATTGTTGATTTTAATTTATTCGCATTCTAGAAAGAGATCACATTGCCATAGTTCTTTGAAAATTTTTGAGAGGTTTTCTTTTATGAATCATTATTTTTTTGCAAATATATCTCTGGTACCTGTAAAGGATGTGTCTTGTTGACTTGCTAAGTTCTAGGATGTGTGTGTGTGTGTGTGTGTGTTTGTATGTGTATATATATATATATGTGTGTGTGTGTGTGTGTGTAAAAAATTATGTCAGATGCTATGGTTTTATTTGCTAGATGCTATGGTTTTATTTGCTTGATTTATCATTTCTGATAGATGTGTATTATTTATCTCCTAGCATCTCAATTATTAATTTGTTGTTATATTTTGGCCAGCTTTTAAGACCATGATGTTAACCACATTCAGTTTCATGATTATAACCACTACCTAACTTAAGAAATAAAACATTACAAATACATTTGAAGTTTTCTATGTGACTTCCACCTTCCCCTTACATGAAACTGTTTTTAATCCCAGGCACATATAAAAATCCCCCCAAAATATACAGTATGGTTTCTGTATGTTATAAAAATCTGTAGTTGTAATTCACATTGTCTTGTCTTTTTTTTGGTACCGGGGATTGAACTCAGGGGCACTCAACTACAGCCACATCCCCAGTCCTATTTTGTATTTTATTTAGAGACAGAGGCTCACTGAGTTGTTTAGTGCCTCCCTTTTGCTGAGGCTGGCTTTGAAACCGCAATCCTACTGGCTCAGTCTCCCAAGCTCCTGGGATCATATGCGTGCTCCACTTCACCTGGCCACATTGTCTTAATGACAAGTAAAAATTGTCTTTTATATATTTATTAACCATTTGGAGTTCTTCTTCCTTGAATTTATTTTCTTTTTGTTCATCTTTCTTTCTGTTGGTTGCTTTTCTTACCAACTTCTGGAATGTATTTATTCTGGATTCTCATTTTTTTTTGTTAGTCAAACACTTTGTAAATGTCTTCATGTATGTGACTTGTTACCTTTTAATGCCCTTTTTTTTTTTTTTTTGGTACCAGGGATTAAACTCAGGGGTGCTCAACCACTGAGCCACACCCCCAGCCTGTTTTATTTTTTATTTTGAGACAGGGTCTCACTAAGTTGCTCAGGGTCTTGGTAAATTGCTGAGGCTGGCCTCAAACTTGCAGTCCTCCTGCCTCAGTCCCCCAGAGCTGCTGGGATCACAGGCATGTACCACTGCACCTGGCCTTAATGCCATCTTTTGATATACTAATTTTGACAATTTTAATAGGACTGAATTTTTAAAAAATGTTTTCCTTTGTTTTTAAAATATGTCTTGTTTAAGAAATCTTTGTACACCAGTGTCTTAAAGATATTTTTAATATGCTTTCAGTGGGTTTTCTTTACATTTAGGTTTTTAATCCCTGGCAATGTTCTTGTGTATGTTTTGAAGTATGAATATTTTTCTTGAAGTTGGATTTTTAGGAACAGTCTACCCTCTCTCTACAAATGTCAGTACAGTCTCAGATCACATGTCAAGTTTCCTGTGCTTATTTTATTTACATACTTGGTTTTCTGTTCTTAGTCCCTGGTCTATTTTGCTATCGCTGTATCAATGCCACCTTTACTTGTCTCATGCTGTGTTTCTAGTTAATTATTCAGTATCTTTTAGAAATTATTTGTGCCAGAGTTTATCCAGGTCTTTAGCTTTGCATTTCAATGACTATGTTTCAAACATTTCAAACATTTACATTCCCCTCCTATTGTTTCTTCATTTCCCTTTTTTTTTGTGTGATATTGTCATTATTGCTTATACTGGTTATTATTTTTTCATTTATCTTGATAAGGATTCTGAATATAACCAAAATATTTCCAATACGTTTAGTATTTAAAATTTGTATTCAATGGTTTTTGTGTTTCAGCTGGCTTTGTTGCCTTGCTTGACAGATTTCTTCATGTTTTAGAAGTTTGGTCTGAAGACTCATGACCTATAGGATTGTTTATTTTTGCAATTTTTCTACCTGATCTTGTAAGACTTCCAGGCCAAAAATTGGTCTTATAATGATGTTTCGGGGCTCCTCACTTGAGTTACTGGTGTGGATGTTGCCTGCACCATCAGGAATGGGACTGGATTTGAGATTTGAAGTTTGGTCTTAACCCATGTTTGTATCCTCCTGTGTAGGCCTTCAGGGCATAGTTTGTCAACTTGTTCCAGCTTCCCTTTACCATCTGGGGAGCCATATGTAGCTCACTCCCTTTTTTTTTTGTTGTTTTTTTTAAATTCATTTTTTAAAAATTCTTTATAGTTGTACAGTAGAATGTATTTTGACATATCATATATACATGGAGTATAACGTTCCATTCTTGTTGTACATGATGCAGTTACGCTGATTATGTATTTGTGAACATATGAAAGTTACATCTGATTCATTCTACTCTTTTCCATTCCCATCCTCCCTCCCTTCCCCCCACCTATTGTGAATCAGCATCTGCATATCGGAGAGAACATTAGGCATTGTTTTTTTGGGATTGGCTTATTTCACTTAGCAGGATAATCTCCAGTTCCATCCATTTACGGGCAAATGCCATGATTTCATTCTCCTGTATGACTGTCTCACTCCCTTTTCTAAGTAGCAAGCGTGGCCCTGGTTTCCTGCCCCACCTGGGTGCCTTTGGTCCCTGTCACTTTGTAGTAATTTAATTCCAGGCTATCCTGCCTACCTGCCTGCCTCTGGAATTGGGGCACAGCAGGCCCAGAGCTCCAGGTCCTGAGCACTATTTGTTGTCCCATTTCTGTTTTTCTACAATGTGTTACATATTGTTTTGCTACTCAGTTTTGACTTTTAACTTTCTTGCTTTATATTTTAGATTTCATTACTATGTTGGCTTGGAAGTGTGCTAACAAAATATGAACCTCTAACACTGGAAGTCTGTTGGGTCACTTTAACTTTTTTGAAAATGTGGTTGGAAATACTCTACTGTTCTAATTTTTCTCAGCTGATTACCATATCCACACTAATCCATCTTTCAAGTGAAAGAAATGTGGTGGTCTCACAACTTTGGCTGATTCTCATCCATTCCCTAACCTAGACCCTCCCGCCCCAGACCCAATCCTTCAAGGGGTTACTGTGGCACTTGATAGCAGGTTTCCTTTAAATGTGAAGTATTGTGACTGCCACCTAGTGACAGGGATCGGGTACTTTCAGTTGTTTCCTACATTCTAATCTAATGCAAATGAAGTTGTTTCTTGGTCATTAATTGTTGAGTATGATTTTTAAAGCTACAGAAAATAGGAACAAGAGGACAAAATGAAAGGGCAAATTAGCCAAGGATTGGCAGGTAGAATTTGACTTAATGACTTTTCTCCATGGCAATCTGTCCATCAAATGGTCCCAGACTCTGAATACTTACTTTTGGCACACAGGTAAAAGTCCACGGGACATAGCCATGAGTTTATTTACCTTTGTACCTATTTTATATCATCATTCTAGAACATAAATGCCTAATTGATATTTTGAATTCATTTTTCAAAATATTAAACAATGCAATTATGTTCATTTTCACCCTTTATCTTCTTCAACCCATTTTTCTCTATATTATTTGGTGAGATGCCATCCCATTTATCTCAAGTCTCCAAAGTGCTATGTGCCTCTAAACAGTACACTTGGCTGGAAACTTACTATATGCATTCATTAGCCATTACAGCAATGATGTATATAACAAACCATGCTAAAATTTAATAGCTTTCAGTAAGAAGGGTTTCTTTGTATGAGTATAAAGGATCAACAGTGCTTCAGTTGAGTTTGGGCTCTTCCAGGCTGTGCTTGACTGCTCACTCTGGGTAGGGTGTAGGTTTGCACATCTTTCTCTCTGGGATCCGGGCTGAGTGTGTAGTAAGTAGCTACACAAGATGTGTTCTTCTTATGTGAAATAGCAGGAGTAGAGGAGGCAAGCCAAACTGTGCAATAAAATTTAAATCTCCTTTTATATCACTTCTGCTCACAAAGCAAGTCCCATAGCCAAGCCAAAAGCTATAGGAAGTATTCTACCTCCAGTGGAAAGGAGAGGTGGAAGAGGATGAATATTTGCTCAACAATGCTCCAGTCTTTCACACCTATATATAAAATAATTAGGTGAAATCAACATTTTTTTAAGAAAACAAAGACTTCATGAATTAACATTGGAGTATAAATACTGAAAACTTCTTAGACATTTCAAAGATGTATATCCTGAGAAGGCTTTTGAGTTAGACATGGGGGCTGTTCATTTTTATGCACTGAATACTTTGTTCAGTACATGGCAAAATGAAAGAGACTACCAATTATGGAGAGTGTCTTAGTGTCTTCAGAGTGCTATAACAAAATGGCACAAACTGGGGAGTTTTTGAACAACATAAATTTGGTTCTTGTAGTTCTAGAGGCTGGGAAATCCAAGATCAAGATGCAAACAGATTCATCAGTGTCTGATGAGGGCCCATTTTCTTGTTCATCAGTGGCATGTTCCTAGTGGATGAATGATCTCTGTTGTGTCCTCACATTATGGAAGGAATGAGCTAGCTCTTTGAAGTCTACTGTAAAGACACTAATTTCATTCATGATAGCTTTGCTTGTGTGACATAATCACCTTCCAAAGATACCACCTCCTAATTCCATCACCTTGGGGGTTAGGATTTTAACATACAAATTGGGGATGCATAAGCATTCAGACCGTAACAATAAGAAAGTAGTGAACTTGGAGACTTGGGATTTTCTCCCATCTTCTAATATTGGAATTTTTATATTTCTGCCAAGAAAATCCTAAATGTTCTTGAACAAGGAGTGACGTTGAGAGTTATAATTCCTAAGTTCATGGAATTTCTTCCAGCTGTTGTATTTTTCAGACATAAAAACTGTCCCTCTTTCTGCACACATATAAAACAATATAATAGGTTAGCTCATGAATTATTCATTTAGCTTTTACATGGCCTCTTCATTTTTGAAGAGTCAAGATGGACTCTCCACTCAAAATTATTCAAATTCTGAGATTGGCCAGGCCAGTATACACACACACACACACACACACACACACACACATATGGGTATGAAAAGGTTTTTTATTCACATAATAAGACTTCTTGGGAGAGTAGGGCAGGCCCCCAAAGCTGGCCCTGAAGTGACTTGAGAGAGAGGAAGAGCACAAGACTGACTTGGGGTTTTCATGGTGTGCAGAGAGAAATCCTGGCTGAGGGTCCACACTTGTGGGGAGTGGCTTGCATGACTTGACCCTGCCAGTGCTAAGGCCTTGCTTATCATGTTGCCCAGATGGGTGGCCCAGGGCAAGAGAGAAGTTTAAAAGCTGTCAGCAGCCAAACATCAAAAAATGAAGTTAAATTCCTCACCGTATTTAGCGTACCATACCTCAGATGGTTGAAGAACTACCAATAAAAGGTGTTGCGTCTACACTAGATTTTCCTCTTCTGGTTTCACTGACTTTGAATCCTCCAACATTTATGACAGACCTAAAGGTAGCTGTGTCCTTTCTACATTAACCATAGAGTTCTGCGGTCTTCATTGTGGATGGGTATGTGATGCACCAAGACCAGGCTTCATAGTTTGTCTTCCTAAGCTCATTAAATCCAAGAGCTCAAATTTGATTTGACTCTTTAGATTTTGGAGCAAATGGTTTGTGAGTTTGCCTTTCATGAAGGTGACCATTCCTCAGTGCTAAAGATGATTAGAGCAAGTATCTGCATTCACTCATGGGTGAATTTGTTTAACTTGTATCATCCGTTAGTAATTAGCACATTTCCCCAAATGTTATCCTTTATGTGCCACCTTCTTTATTTTTGGCATATATTTGTGATCCTTTTACTACCATTAAATTTGTTATTTTAATCAGTTGTTTTCTTAAATAAAATGAAAGTTATTTTAAAGGGCTTATTCTCAAACTGTACTGTGTTTTTTGGCTACTTAGGGGGCTTGTTATAACCCCTGGGGTTTCTGAGTCAACAGGTCCAGGACAGGAATGAGGATTTGCATTTCTAAATAACTGCAGATGATGCTGATGTTTCTGGTTCAAGGACCAAACTCTGATCTACACTGTCTTAAAGTAGTGATACTCGTGAAGTCAAGTTTTCTGTGCTAGTTTAATTTTTTTGTTTTTCTTTAGTGAACATTAAAACAAATATTCAGCTGTTCAACTGTCGAAGTCCAGATACCTATTATAAAAAAAGACCTTTCGGACATGGACATTTAACTTTGAAAGCAATGAGTATTCTTTAATTATAATTCTGAGGAAGGATCCTTTCCTTTTAAGATTGAAGTTTGAACAACTTAAAAATGTAACACGTGGGACAGGGGTCAGGCAACACAAATCAGAATCCATGGGCAGGAATAGAGCTGTTGTTCTAATTCCCAACCATGTGCATGATCCAAGTTTGCCAGTGTTATGTGAGTATGTGATGGGGTGAGTCTAGTGAGCATAGACTCACTCACTGTGAGTCTAGGCCTGGAAGTCTTTTTGAGAAGATGAACAAACAAATTTTAGCCTCATAACTTGATGGTACTAGACATAACTGTCCTGTTGACCCCAGGCTCCCCAAAACTTCATCAGATTATAAATACACAATTTCCCTTTTAAAAAGTTGTGGAACCAGTCACTTTGGTGCATGCTTGTAGTCCCAGTGACTTTGGTGGCTAAGGCAAATCCAAGGCAAGCCCCAGCACCTTTGTGAGACCCTGTCTCAAAATAAAAAATAAAAAGGGCTAGGGATGTGGCTTAGTGTTAAAGTGCCCCTGGGTTCAATCCCCATTATAAGTAGATGAATAAATATGTGTATGTTTTAGAAAAATCTTTCCAAGTTTATAATTGATTCTAGTATTTGGATAAAGCTAGCAACTTCTAACTTCCTAGGGATTTTGAGTTCTGTTTGTTCCTGATGTTTCCCAGCCTAAGGAACAGCAATAACATACATATAATCAAAAACAAACAAAAAGTCTGCAGAGTAAAAGGTACAGGTTCTTCTGGCATGAATATCGTCATTGGCACTTAACTGCCTGGGCTTTGGGGAAAGTTGTTCAACCTAAGCACCTCAGTTTCCTCCTCTGCCAAATGAGTCTTTACATGACAGGGCTTGCCATGGAAATTTGATGTGACGATAGCCTGAGTTAGTGTGTGTGAAGTTCTTAGAACTGTTTTTGAGAAACAGTGCTCAGTAATATGCCCCAAGACATGGTCACTTGATCAGTGGCAAGGTACAGTGATGGCAGATCTGTACCTTCCATGTCAGTGAGATAATTTTTAATTCCGCTTTTGGCAAGTTGGAGGACACAAACCAGACCTCTGGCAGAAAGGATGTTTTGGTATTGTAAATTGATCACAAAGGAAGGTTTGTGTACCAGAAAAGGAAAGGACCAATATATTAAATACTTGACTGGAAAGAGCCTTATTTTTTATGGGGGGAGTTCTCTCCTATTTTTTTTCCCCAAAATGTTGAATTCTGTATTTATTAAGAACACATCTCAGGCTGTTTTTTTCTGGGTTAGATCATTTTAATTCATTCACTAACTTCCCTTGGGACCTAGGTGACTTAAAAGGGATCTGCCCTTTTCAAGCCCTTAGGTTCAAACTCTCTCTTTCTCTTTTTCACAGGTTTATAGAATCCTGGAGCTACTGGATACCAGGGTCAAGTTCTCTTTTGAACAAATACAGACATCTTTGGCCTTGAATTCACATCTCTGCCTCACCATCCTCAACCCTCAGTTTTGCCTTGCATGACTCTAAACATCTGCAAACCTAAAAATGCAGGGGAAGAGGACTGCCCCTAGCACACCTTTATAAACCCCAGTTTACCTTGACTCATAGACCTTATTCTGAAACCCTTCTCTTCTGTTATATTCCCTTGTAAGCCCTAAAAATGAACTCTCCACTAGTGTAGGCATTGACATCCTCTGCATGCAGCTCAGGGATTCTATTTTATCATGCTTGTTGGGAGAGGGCGTTTTCCTGCTACCTGTAACAATGGTACTGTTGGCAAAAACATTTATTTAAGGAGGAGATGAAGTATGCCTGGCTGGGTGTTGGCTTTGCAATTATCTCCTTCATCAATGTGTTAATGCATTAGTCATAACTCTATCTATCACATCCTTATACGTGTAATTTACACAGAATGAATGATTTCAAAATACAGTCTGTGTATTTTCTATTCAGAGGATAGTTGTTATTCCCAGGGGGCTTCAATTTTGTAAGAAGTGTGTTTTAACTAGCCTCTCTTTGACTATTTTGTAGAAGCTTGAACTTGATTAGGGATTAGATATTTATCATCAAACGAGTTCAGATTCAATAACATAAGACCCAAACTTTCCAAATTGTTCTATACTTCTTATTTCATCAATCTAGAGATTCTCTTATGCTTATATAATATTCTGTATTTGATGTATGAGAAAACGAATGTTCCTTTGTAAAAGAAAAGCAGCTTTTTTTACATTTTAATGTTAGATATGGAGATACTTATATGAAACTTATAAGGTTAAACATCTTTCTTTGAACTCCCATGTAAGACCATATTGCTCCAGCACAACCCAGTTTAATCCCTCTCCTCCCAGAGTCATCTTTCTCCAGACTTGTTTATTACTTGCCTTCCTTTATAGTTTTTGTCATTTATAAGTGCCTAGAATTAGTGAGTTAGTGAACTTTCTGTTACTGCAACAAAACAACTCTGTTGATTAACTTAAACAGGAAAGGTTTATTCTGGCTCACAGTTTCAGAGATTTTAGTCCATGACTTATTGGGCCCATTGCTCTGGGCCTGTGGTGGCCCATTATGTCACGATGGGAGTACATAACAGAGAAGACCCATTCACCTCATGACCAGGACATGAAAAAAGGGAAGAGGAGGTTGGATTCCCACCCTATCTTTTGGGGGCTTGCTCCCTGGACCTAAGACCCCCCAGTAGGTCCCACCTCTTGTAGGTTCCAACCCCTCCCAATGCCACCACTCTCGGGATCGACTCTGTAACACATGGGACTTTGGGGGACACCACGGATCAAACAACAGGAGTTAGGATTTGGGGGTGGGTAGGTATGAGTTTCTCCAACTTTATTAGAAAATGTCAAGCATTTTGCTTAGTGACCATACTGATTTGCACTCCTGTTACAAGTACATGAGAGTTGTCAGTGCTCTGTGTCTTCACCAACGCTCATGTGTTTTTAGACTTTAAACACAGCTGGTGCTCCACATCTGGAGGTTGTGCATCTACACATCAACCAATATTGGATTGCAAATATTACAAGAGAATTGCCTCTGTACTGAACATATGCAGACTCTTTCCTGTCATTATTCCATAAACAATATGATATGCCAACTATTTACATGGCTTTTACATTCTATTAGGTATTGTAAGTAACCAAAGGATGATTTAAGGTATGTGGGAGGATTGTGTAGATTATATGCAAATACTGTGCCATTTTATATAAGGGCTTTGACATCTGCAGACTTTTGTTATATGTGAGGGTCCTGGAAAACCAATCCTGCATGGATACCAAAAGATGACCATATTCCTGGTTACTACTAAGAATGAGTGTGTGTGTGTGTGTGTTTATATATTTTATATGGATGTCTTTTATTGTACCTGTGGATTTTTAGAAACATGGTCTCCATTTTCTTCATGGTTTTGTAGAATTTATTTTTATCTTTGTACTACATATTGGTTGATTATGTGTTTCAATTAGGTTCCCCCACTCCATGGCTTGTCTTTGTTATGTTGTATTTTGAGGTGAAAAAAGGTTTTTAAAATTTTAATGTAGTCATTCTACCAGGTTTTTCTCCCTTTTATATTTAGTGCTTTTTTGTGTCTTAAAAACCCTTTTCTTAGCCTGAGGTTATAAAAAATATTCTATATTGTATTATAAAATAGTTGCAGTTTTGCTTTTTAGTGGTTTAGCTCTTAATTGACTTGGACTAGATTATTATATAGCACAAAGTTGGGGTTCAGTTTCATTTTTTTCATAAGAATGCCCATTTTCCCAGCCCATAGTTTTTGAAATACTATTCTTTGTATAAGGAAAGGATCTTCAGTGCTAGTTCTGTCACAATGTAAGTGACCACAAATTCATGGTATATTTCTATCTAACTAATCTATCTATCCCTGTGTTAGTCCCACAACTCCTGACATTGTAATTATTAATAATAATTCTTGTTAAACAAGTTATATAGTGTTAATTTATGTTTTCAAGAGCTTCTTGACTCTTATTGGCAATTTGTGCTTTTATTCTTCCACATATACTTTAGCATTGGCTCCTTAGGATCAAACACAACAAAAGCCTTCAAGAAATTTTAAATCTATAGACCAGTTTAGGAAAGTTAGCACCTTACAATACTGAGTCCTATAAATAAAAACCAGCTTGCTCACCAGCTGTCTTTCTGCCTGTCTTTCTTGGTAAAATATTTTAATAATATTATTTTTTCCACTGAAGGCTTTACATATTTTTGTTAAAGTTTTTTCCTAAATACTTTGTATTTTCAGAGATACCATAAATGTTATCTTTCAGATTTTTAAATTATTTGTTGCTAATATGAGGGTTTTGTATATTTTTGTTCATATGTGCTAGCTCTGTTAAACTCACACATTTGAAGTACAATATTTGTGCAATTTTTAAAAAAATAGCTTACTATTGAATTTTTCATTTTGATGTATAATACTTTGAATTTTAACACATGTATGGCTGTATGTAATTGCTGCCATAAACAGGATAGGGAAAAATTTCTTTGTGTGCTTTGGCTCCATAGTCAGACCCCCTCCCATCTTCATCCTCTGCATCTGCTGCTCTGATCTGTTCTTTGTTCCTCTAGTTTTGTGTTTTGCAGATGTCATATACATGGAGTTAGGCAGTGGTCGGTTTTCTGAGACCGACTTCTTTTATTTTATACATAACTTTGAGATTCATCCATGTTAATGTGTGCTTTCCTTTTTTTGGTGAATAGTGTTCCATTCCACAGACATACCAAAGTTTATTCATCCATTAAATTAAGTATGTTATTATTATTTTTTGACTCTGAAAATTACTCTAGTTCCTTGGATGAACTCCTTAACCTCTTGTGCAGCAGTTTCTTCATCTGTAGTGGTGATAATAATAGTACCTACCTAATAGGTTATTATGTGGATGAAAAATGTTAACACACATGACATAGTCAGTCCTCCATATTTGTGGGTTCCCCATCTGTGCATTCAATCAACCACAAATAATATTTGAAGAAAAATAACTGTGTCCATAGTATGTGAAGATATTTTTCTTGCCATTTTCCTTAATGCAGTCTAATAACTATTTACATACCATTTTCCTTTTATTAAGTATTATAAGCAAACTAGAGATGAATTAAAGTATGTGGAAGGATGTGCATAGATTATATGCATACCCTGTGACATTTTATGTAAAGGACTCGAGCATCTGTGAATTTTGGTATCCTTGGGGGGTCCTAAATCAGTGCTCTATGCATACTTAGAATAATGCTTGTTACAGAGTACACAGCCAATTATTATTTTTGTCTCCAATATTAACAAAGATTTTGAGGTGGAAGGTTCAAGGACTAGCCAGTGCCCTGAAGCGTAATGCACAAGGAAGAGCAGGAGTAGTAGAGGACAGGGAGAGGAGGTATGCAGGAACCAGATGGGAAGAGCCTCATGGGCTACTGCAAGGAGCTTTGGTTGGATTACAGGTACAATGGAAAGCCAGGGATGAGACATAAGCTGGTTCATGTTTTCAATAGATTCCCTGGGCTGATGTGAGGAGACTCAGTCATGGTGTTAAGAGCCAGAGCAGGCTGCCCCCAAGAAGGCACTGCAGCTGTCTAGGGAAGAGTGGTGGGTGGATTATAGCCATGATTGTGGGAGGAAGCTGACAAGTGTTTTGACTCAAGATATAGTGTGGCTGTAGAACCCATAGCTTGCTGACCCATTCACAGCTCAACAAAGCACCTTCCCCCCAGGAGCAGCAGTGTGGCTGGTCATGATTGCCAACAGCAACACTCTTGGCCTGGTGGGGCTGTACCAGAGATCTCCCTCCTCCACTTTTGAAGTGGAACCTCAGTTTTCTCATCTGCTTTATTAAGTCCACATAGAGAAACTGCCTTTTGCACACTTTTAAATGAAGGATGGACTTCTTTCCTACTCGTACAATTCCTGAATACATTTATTTTAAAAAAAGAAAGAACTGGCTTATTCCACAAAAATACATCCTCATAGCATTTTGCTTTGTGGTTCTCTGCAGCATGTGTAGTTCTGTGACCCCACATGCTCAGCTGCTCTCCTAGGAGTAGAAATAAAGTTGCCTTGGCTGCTTCATCTATAGCCCGCAGAATTTTAGTGGTTGGCTGGAGTTCCCATGCGCACTGGGGACTTATTGTTGGAATAAACATTATTAGACACAGATGAAAATTGGACCAGAAATTTATTTTTGTCCTCCTTTCAACCTCGATTTGCTCTAGAATCTCTCATTCAAATGACAAATAGTCTCAACTTCCTGAGAGATTTGAAGACTGAAACCAGCCCTGGGTGCTTACTTAGCCTTGTATTCAAATGGAGATTTTTCCTTTTTGGAAACAGTTAAAAATAGAGTTCTGTGATCTCACATAGAAAGTTTCCTTTCATTTCCTGCTCTTAACACATCTGTGTTTGTTCTCTGTGGGGGCCCTAGCTTCCAACTCCTCCTTAAAGACAAACACCTGACCAGGTCTTTATCTGGAGCACACTCATCTTGCTTTTTTTTTTTTTTTTTTTTTTTTTTAACCCTATCCTATCTGCTTAATTTGGGACTTCTAAAAATTCAAGAGTTTTTCAAAGGAAGGAGTCTCTCTTCTACTCAGGGCTACTCGTCATATCTGGACCCAAAGGCTAACATCTCTCCTCAGGTTAATATCACTTGTGGCTTCTATTTTCTCGGCTTATTTGTAGAAAGGCCTCTGGGACCTAGGAGATGCTCACTTGAACTTTGTGCCTCATTGTGTGCTTCTTTGTAACCTGGCTTCTTTTGTGATCTTACAGAATATCAAGCTGCTATTTTACACTTGAAGAGGGAACACAAAGAAGAAATTGAAAACCTGCAGGTATATCTCTTTGATTCTACTGAACTAGTTATCTGATATTTACTTTTGTCATGTGCTCAAGTAAATATTCTTCTGATGTTGAAGTATTGAACTAGTCATTATCTGTAGCTCCCACGAGGCTTATCCTGGGGATATAAGTCTTGGATTCTGTGTTTAATAGAATTCAGTTCTTAATTTTTTGGGGGGTGGGGAGAAACATAAGTCTTTGATTTGATTAGAAAAATAACTTTTTTAAAGCAAGGAAGAAGAGTATTTAGACTTTCATTGTATGAAGTGTTTTAGAAGTTACTTTTCCTATGCACGGTGTAGATTATTTTCATTGGTCTTGCTCCCAAGCATGTGTTCATGTCCACCTGTCTCTTAGCACATCCCTGCAGTGTGATGTCATGCAGATTAAGGCCCTTGAGGAAGAGGAGCTAGTAGGAGGAAGAGTTGTGTGAGCCATCCTGTATCCACAGGAAGTGCTGGGAAGTTGCCATTTCCATCCTTCCTTGTGAAGCCCAGAATAACACAGGGATCATTTCCCTTGTCTTGCCATCTAATCTTCATGTCCTATTATTGCCTTTTGCTTGCATAGCTTGCAGCAGGAAATTCAGAATGTTAGCTACAAGCAACCGAATAGTGAACCAGACCTGTAGTCTAGTTTATTAATGGCTGGGTTAACCTCATACTTCAGGAAAGAATAATAGCAAAATTTAAATAAGACTCCATGCTCATTTGATGCTAACTCATTGCTTGCTAATTTAATGAATTCATGGATCATATAGTCTTCTTCTCTTTTTTAAATTTATTTTTTGGACAAATAGAAATTGTATATATTTGTGGTATACAGCATGTTTTAAAATATGTATTATTGTAGAATGACTAAATGGAGTTCATTAACATACATATTAATTCATGTGTGTAATTTATTTGTGATGACATTACTTAGGCTCTACTCTCTTAGCAATTTTGAAGTAGAAAATACATTGTTATTAACCATAACCGTGGTTAGTTACCACAGTACATCTCTTAGACTCATTTCTCACGTCTAATTGAAATTTTGTGTCCTTTGACCAACCTCTTCCTTCTTCCCTCTACCTCCCACTTCCCATCCCTTGGTGAACAACATTCTAATTGGTTTCTATGAGTTCAACTTTCTAAATGAGATGGTGCAGTATTGGTCTTTCTGTGTCGGTTTATTTCACGTCATCCACTGTCTTCCAGTTTCATCCATACTATTGCAAATGACAGAATCTCCTCAATTTAAAGATTTACTGTACTCCATTGTGTCTGTGTACCACTTTTTCTTTGTCCTCTCACCCACTGATAGACACATAGGTTGATATTATATCTTGGCTTTTGTGACTAATATTGCAATGAGCAAAAGAGTGCATTTATCTCTTGGAAAGAGTGATTTCATTTCCTTTGGATATATACCCAGTAGTGGGATTAATGAATCATATGGTAGATCAATTTTTAATAATGGCTTTACTAGTTTACATTCCCATCAGCAGTGTGCAAGGGTTCCCTTTTCTCTAGGTTCTTGTCAACACTTGTTCTTTTACCTTTTTTTAGTATTAATCATTCTGACAGGTATAAAGTGATATCTCATTGTGGTTTTAATTTGCATTTCCCTGATTAGTAACAATGAGCATATTTTCATATACCTGCTGGCCCTTTGTATGTATTCTTTGAGAAATGTATATTTGTTTCTTTGCTCATTTTTCAATCAGCTCTTGTGTTTCCTTGCCTTAAGTTATTCGAGTTCTTTATATGTTTTGTAGCCACTTACTAGATGTACTGCAATATTCTCCTTTTCAGTAAATGATAATGTCTTTCTAAAATACTTGAGGTAGTATTCTGGATTATACATGAAGTCATTACAAGTTACAACAAAAAAAAAATTAGATAAGTAGCATGATGTGCGAATTAACCAACCCAGGCAGATTTAAGTAGTTGAGAAGGGGGCACAAGTTCATTTCACAAAGAAACAAGAGAGTTGAAAATTACCTGTCTCCTGGGGAGAAAGGCCCTCTTCTCCTTTGTTGCAGAATGCCCTACAGAGACCTCTTTCTTTTTCTTTGTCGTGGAATTGATTCTCAGCTGTATTAGAATGTGAAGTTGATGGCTGATAATTTAAGTTGCAGATTTGTGAAGAGGCTAGATATGGAAGTGATTCTGTAAACAGAAGGTCTATTAACAGTCAAGTGTAAGAGTTAACACTAGTTTTCCCCAAATTGTAGGTCCAGCCCACTCAGCGTTGGGATCACTAGATAATATTCACAGTAGAGTAAATGTTTACACTCTTTGAGTTCTTACTCAGTGGTTGGCATCGTTCTAAACACATTACTTGTATATCTCATGTCATCTCTGTAAATGCTGTGATCTTACATCTCAAACTCAAAGAAAAGATTCCTATGTTAGTCAGCTTTCTATCACTGTAACAAATACCTGAAAGAATCAAATTTAAAGGAGGAAAGGTTTATTTTGGTTCATGATTTGAGTGGTTTCAGTCTGTGGTCACTTGGCCCTGTTACTTTGTGTCTGTGGCAGCTGTCTATCATGACGGAAGCCAGTGGCAGACTGAGGTCTTTTCACTTAATGGCATCTGGGAAGCAAAGAGAGAAGCAGGAAGGGGCTGAGGTCCTGATAAACCCCTCAAGGGCAGGCCCCCAGTGACCCAACTCCTTCCACTGGCCCCACCTCCTAAAGGTTCCCCCAGCTCCCAGTAGTGTGAAAGGCTGGGGACCACACCTTTATCATATGGCCTTTGGGTGACATTCCAGATCCAAACTATGGCAGTAGAGATGGGAAAGAGTTGAATAAATGGAAGAAAAAGAAAGTATATTGTCATCATGATCTCCATTTAAAATATGAGTTAGACGAAGGCAGTCTTCCCCTTTTGTGGATCGGTAGAGAAGTTGCTCAGTTCATCCACCAGCAAAATGGAAACCTTATTACCTAAAATATTTTGATTGGATGGTTGACTATCAGCCCACAGTCTGAAAGTTTAGTAAGTGGGGGAACCTAGAGTGTTTAATCTCACATATGCCCTGCAGCCAGTGTTTGCTGAGTGCTGCAGACAGGGCACAGGGCCTGGCTTTTCAAAATGTGTAGCAAATTACATACTTATTCCCCATACAGCTCAGAAGCAAAAATTTACTGATGATTCAAATAGATCCTTTACTGCCATCTTACCTTTTTGCAAATTCAATGCACTTGACCAACTTTTCAAATCTTTTCAAATCTCTAGTGGAGAAGTGGTGGCAGACCAAGAATTTTCCATGACTTCAATATCATGTCATTTATAATGTAATCACAGTAAAGTTCTTTAATTTTTTTTTCAAAGTGTGCCCTTCATTTAGCAAACTCTGCCTTAAGTTTATGGTTGCTTCCTGATACTCAGCATCCATTTGGTTTTTCAATTTTGGATAACTCTGTGCTTCTAATTTTATTATTGGAAAGGATACATCCTATGTTTAATGGTTTTTTGCAGTTTCTTATTTGAGAAGTTTTTGCATGGGATAGCCATTGCACAGAAGCAAGTTCATGATTATTGGGTAGAAACAGGAATCAGACCTATTGAGGTCTGCAATAAAACTCATTCTCTGACAGTACAAATGGTTATTTCTTTGAGGTTACTTAGGGGCTAGAATTTGAAAATCACCATTAGATCTTTTATAGCTGATCTCTTCCTACATTGTAGTATGAAGACTAGGTGGAATATTATTTTATGCTCAATGACAATGTGAAAAAGAAACTTGGGTTTTGGAGTTTGGACTCCAACTCCTTGTCTGTGATCTTGGGAATTAATCAACTTGTCTGAGATTTGGTGTTCTCAGTTTTGGGCAACTGTCCAATAATAATCATGTTGGTGATGATGGTATCTCCCTCCTAGGGATGTTGTATGATGTTCTCAGATGGTACTGATTCTGTAGCACATACTAAGTAAATGCTATTTCTCATGCCTTCTCTGTTCAAATCTCTTTATAATTAGGCAACCTGAGTTTAGAGTGGTTCTCAAGTTTTTTGGTGGAGGCCTTCTCTGGGACCTTGGACTTACATTTTAGGGATAATCTTCCCATGTTCTTCCAGCTGTTCTGATGCCTCTGTTCTCTATATTGTGGTGGTCTGAACCAGGGTCTCCCAAAGCTCATTCTATAGAACAAGGATCCTTTGAAATGCTCCTTCACAAAAAGGTTTCGTAGTCAAATAAGTGTGAGAATGATCTGGCATTCCCACGTTAGGGCTTAACCCTGTGGAGAAGAACTGAAATAGAGAAAAATATAGTTGTTTTTTCCCCCCAAGAAACCCATTTTGTTAAAAATTACTACTCTATGTTGATTCACATAATCTTATCATCTCAATGTATCGTCCACTTCCTGAGTGCAAGTTAAATTCTCTGAGTAGTTTCATTTTCCTTTTCATGCTGTAAAGGTCCTGCTATTAACCTGTGTATAAGAAGCACCTTGGAGGGAACAGTGATTTTGTTTTTTTGTATGTGTCCTTTATAGTACCTAGCAAAGCTCTTGGTCCACCAGTGGCACACAAGTATTCCTTACAATTTATGGTTGAAAAATAATAGTGCCTAACTTTTATCAAATCCCTACTGTGTGCCCAATTTCTGATCTAAACAGTTGTCAGGGCTATTATAAAGAGTTACTGTAGAAATACAAGTAAAGTAATAGTAGATTTGTCCCCATTTTCCAGATAATCAAAGCAGATTGTGAGTTGGCAAAAGTTTTAGAGTAGTGAGTTGGAAACCTGAATTTGGTCTAAATCAGGATCAACACTCTTTCCATTAAGCAATGCGGCATTAATAGAACCTAAGATTTAGAATCAGAAGATCTGGTTTCTTCTCATGCTTGGCACTAGGAACATTGTGAATTTGAGGCAATACTTTGGGCTCAGTTTACTAATTCCTAAAGTGAGGGATCGGGACATATAATCTCTATTTGCTTCTTTGAATGTTATGATTGGCCATGTTTTTTAAAAAAAAAACATACAAATATCAATAATAACAAAAATAGCAACAACAAAAACCCAAAGTCTGATTTATTTACCACATTGTAGGTAAAGTTTAGAATTTTCTAACTCAATCTCTAAATCCCTATAATTTCCCTCTCCTTTTTTCAAAAAACCATTTAGCTTCTTCTAGAGGTTCTCGTTTTTAACCAGTAGGTCCACCTCAATTCTGCTCACCTCTGTGGAGCAACATAGTCAGGTTTTTGGCTCTGTAATGAATGGAACACTCCAGTCTCTGGTATCCTATCAGAAGTGCCATTCATTGGAGAGATGCAGCTCTTAGAGTGGTCAATGACCCTTCTGTAGGAGGTCCTGTTCTTCCTTATGTTAAGAGGGAAGTATTGTAAGGGGGTGGATAGAACTTTAGCTCTCTACTTCCTTGGTTTTTAAAGGTGGAGGAGAAAAAAATACATGCCCTTTTGTCTGCCTTGTGAAGAACTAGATAATTTAAGAATATTTGTTTTTGGCCAGAACTTTAAGCACTTTGAAAGTAGGTGCCATGAAAATGACAGACTGTTTTATCTGTTTTTAACTGATATTCTTTGGGTTGTGGGACCCGCCAACACTGACATTTCCTTTACGGGAACCATTTTCGTTTACCCCATCCATCATACACAGTTCCTAACTGAAGGCAAACGTCACTGAGCACTGGCCTCTGGCAGGCCCTTGCTCATTGTGCAACACAGTCACATTTATGGTAACTCCCACTGCAAAATGATCCAGGCACGGTTGCCAAGTAAAAAATTAACTTGGGTTGTACCTTGTCCCCGGAAGAACCAAATGGCAAGTTGTCATCCATTATGAGAAACCTGCAGGCGTCCTTACTGTCCTCTCTCCAACCCAGTCCTCTGGTCTCTTTCTAGTAGTCTACACACTGCTGTTGGAAAAAAATCAAGTACAGACTATATTTGAGTTGCGTTAGCTAAGTTTATAAAAGCATAAATCCCGAGCCTGTTTCGTGTGTTATATTTGTCATTATCTACTCAACACATTTAAATCTCTTAATTCCTGGAGAATACTGTGAGGGAAAGGGAGCAATCTGTAGACTATTAAGCAAAACTTTCACAAAGATGAAGATTTTATAAAACCTTCCTGGTTTTCCAAGTGTTCATCTTACATGTATCTCATTACTGAGATGCCAAAAGAGTGGAAAAACAGCTGAGAAATACTATGAGTTTAGTAGAGTTAAATGTCCACTGGCATTGACACTTCACTTAGGCTACGTAGAAGTCTGTAGGTACATTCGGATTTGAATTTTGATGAAATCATGAAACAGTTAATTCCCTCTCTGATCTTGCAGGTAGGTCACTTTTATCTCAGCCTTTGTGATGCTGCCTTACCCCACATAATTTAGATATTATGTCAAGCTGTGCTCACTGATAGAGGGAGGCAGGAGGCAGAATGAAGAATACATTCCTCACTCACTTGTATCTTGGAGGCTGATAGTAGTGTCTTACTTCTTTAGGTGCCATGAGCTTCGGTCTTTGCTGCATTCCAAAACTGTTTTTGCTATAAAGACAAATTTTCTAAAATATAATTTCATATGTATAATTCTGCTTTTTATAGTTTATCTCTTGTTATTAGTAACACTAATTGAGCTCCTGTCAGATATGAAATGTGTTAGGAATAAAATGTCATTTAATAATACTGGTAATGATAATAATAATAGCAGCTACAGTTTATTGCATATCAGCCTATGCCAGGCACCACACTTAGAATATGGATTATTTTATTTAATACTCATGTAGATTTTGTACTCAGAGGATTTACTGTTTAGTTGGAAAAACAGAATTTATACCATCAAGGCTAAGTACAGCAGATGGCTTAAACTAAGAGCCTAATATTAATCAGACTAATGAAATGAAAGATTATGTGTTAGCATTTTAAAATTATGTTCTTTGAATGTTATTGGCTTATTTCAGATCTTAATTCTCAACTAAAAGATTTCTGAAATTTTCCGATTGCCATAAATGGGTGGCAATTTCTTATGCTGTCTGTGGAAGCTGCTGTAGCTGGTGGTGTGATATAGTTCTGTTTATTTTATCTTAATATAAAATATGAAATTACCCTTATCTGCTACAAAGATACATGAAACAAAGTTTTGAGAAATGTTTATTGTATGGCTATGTAGTTCTGTGTGACAGGTAATCTGGGTATTTTCCAAATATTTTAGAAGCCATTTTACAATCTCACCACTGGGGGTCAGCTTGACACTTTTTCTCCTAAAACTCCAAATAGATTTTTTGTTTTTTAACGGTTAAAGCAGCACTCCAGTTTTATACTAAGAGTTTTGGTTTTAAACACATGAGAAAACAACAACAAAAAACGCTTCCTATTAGTTCTCACAGAAAAACATACACAGAAAAATATATATGCCTGTGGGTGTGCATGTGTCTACATGTCTGAGTGTATGTATTCTATATGATAAAATGATAAAAGATAAAGATGTTGGAAACTGTTATGCTAAGTGAGATCAGCCAATCACATAAATCCAAAAGCCGAATGGTCTCTCTGATAAATGAATGATGATGCATAATGTGGGGGGGAAAGATGGCAAGAATGGAGGAAAGATAGCTAGCATAGAGGGAAGGGAGGGGTGGGGGCGGGTGGGGGGTAAAATTAATAACAGAGTGTGTGACAGATACCATTGCCCTGTGTAAATGCATGAACGCACAGATGGTGTGACTCTACTATGTGTACAACCAGTGAAACAATAGCTGTACTCCATTTGTGTTCAATAAAAAAATAAAAAAATAAAAAAAATAAAATAAAATAGCAATTAAAAAAAAAAAAAAAGAAAGGCAAAAAAAAAAAAAAAAAAAAAAAAAAAAAAAAAAGGCACAAAAAAAATAACTTAGGTAATTGATCATGTGTTTCTTTTAAAAATAAAACCATCAGAAGAAAGTTAGAGGTCTATTAATCATTCATTCAGTGGATTTTGACTAAGTACCTGCTAGGCCTAGGCACTGTGTCAGATGCTGGAGGGAGCAGAGCAGACATGGCCTTGACTCCCTTGAAGTTGTAATGCAGTCAGAGAGACAGATATTGATAAAAAAAATCACTCAAGAAATATCCTGGGTGTTACGGAGATGCTCTGAATGGGTATAATTTAAATTTGGTGGTTCAATAAGGATACTCTTAGGGAGTGACATTCAAGTGGAAGCCTGTGGAGTAAAGAGGAGCTTGGCTTCTTTGAAGGACGTCAGAGAGGCCTGGGTAGCCAGAGCACAGTGAGTGACAAGCAGGAGAAAGGTGGAAGTGATGTTCTGGATAGCATTTTCAAACTTTTTATAGGGCAATTAAGAATAGGAAGTGTATTTTACATTGACACCCAGATTGTGTGTATGTGTGTGTGTGTGTGCGCTTGCATATACATGTACACACACAAGAGACAGAGGGGAGAGTTTTATTAAACAAACCTTAGTATGTGTGATATATCAAATTCTCCTAAGGAAATATTAGTGATACAGCACAGATTATTTTGCTAATTTGTTATCCCACTAATTGTGACCTATAGTTTGAGAACACTGTAGTAGAGGAAGGCAAGAGTCTTCACAGATCTTTTTAAAGTTCCCCAATTTCATGCTCAAGACAGTGAGACAACTGACTCATTGTGAGCAGAGGAATATGTGACATGAGCAGATTTTCATTTTCTGAGCCCTCTCTGGCTACTGTTGAAGAGGATCAATGGTAGGGACCAGCGAAGAAGCAGAGAGGACAGCTGAGGAGTGCTGAAGTCCTCCAGGTAGGACGTGCCGGTGGCTTCTATTGAGGCAGAGCATGAGGGAGAGAAGCCACTCTCCTGATTTTCTACCAGTGTTGTTTATTGTCTGTTGAAACTGGAGTTCCTGCAACTTTCATTGTTGCTTCTCTACAAATAATTACAACATGATTCATTCTCTGGTACCTGGTGCCTAGGAATTATACACTAAGCATTTGTTGAATGACAATGTGATGTCTCTAGAAGCTGCTGTAGGTGTGTCTGTGTAATATAGCTCTACTTGTTGTTGTTTTTTTAATACTATATGTGGCTAAACCCCTTATCTGTTACAAGTACATGTAATAAACAAAGAATTAGTTGAGAAAACATGGTTTTTTCCCCCCAAATTTGGTAGGTATAGTTTATGAGTTGAATGATATGAAATTGCTAATACTCAAACTGTCTGGACTTATAAAACAGCAATTTATATGGCTCACCCTACTACATTCAAATCAAAAGGCAGGAGGTGAATGCATGTTGAAATGATATTCCCCTGGATGGACCATACTCTGAGTGTTCACTGGAGCTTCCAGCAGGGCTTTGGGACTGCAGCTGAAAATGTCACGAGGCATTGGCTCTAGGAGAGTGAAGCCTGTGTTCTGTGGTAACTGTCTTTTCAGATTAGAGGCATCTCATGACTCTCGTGTCCTATGTCACTTAAAGAGCAATCTTCGTGAGCAATTTCCCAGCCTCAGGCAGTCCAAGGAAAAGAAAACCAGTGAGAACTGTTTACTCAACTTAAACTAGCATTCCCTGGCCTAGTGAATAAGCTAGATATATCATTCATCTTTCTTACTAGGCCCAAACTGATATTTTACTCATTAAAAAGAAAACTAATTATGACTCATTGTTGATTGTTTTAGTTTTTATAATATAGGTCTTTGTAAAATTACTTTTGTTCTTGCTCCCTCATAGATCTTTTATAAAAAATTCCATTTCTTAAATTAGGAATTATAGGAATATAATATCATGATACACATGTATACACTAGAAAATGATTAGGATATTAGGAAGATAAATGAATTAAATATCTAAGTTAAATTTATTTCATGTCCTTTCATTAAATAAACATCTCATTGAATATTTTCTTTATTTTTCCCTGGAAACCAATTTTTTTTTTTAGTTGAATAACATTTGAAATTCAAGATATGATCTGCCATTAATTAGTAAATAACCTTTGTGTCTCTTGATCTTCTAATTTATTTTCAATTAGTCCTGCTGGAAATTTATGAACTCTAAATCTGAAAGCGTTTCCTACTTTAAACTTGTATTACTATTTTCAACTGCATTATCTTCTAAACATGGTAAGTCGTGAGAATCTGTGGTTATTATAATGCAGAAAAGGGTTTTTCTTTTTGACATTTTATTTTTAGCACGCAAAATAACCTCGATTGCAGTCTTGATAAATACAATACAGGATCATGTTTTTTCTGTGAAACTTCAGCATTCTGGAGAGGTGGCTCAGTCTTGAAGCTTGTTTGCCAAAAACAAATTGAAACTCTTTTCCTTTTGCTATAAAACAATGGTGGATGGGCTCAAATCTGAGGAGGGGAGAAAACAAGATTGCATTACAAATCTGGCAACATCAGCCACACTAGTAAAATCAAATCCAATGTTGTTTTATGACTCTGAATTTATGTGAGTGCCCAGGATCAAAGGGCTCGAATCCCACTGGACTATAAGGTCCATAGTTCATGGCAAAAACTCATCAAAAAGAACATTTTAGTCGTTTAAGCTTTTCATTTTAATCAGCCGCAGTAATAAAAGAGCCTTTAGGTGTCCAAAAACATTTTGCAAGATCAAGAGGTTGTTCTCTTGCTTGTAGAAGCAGCTTTCTTATTGGATCCATATAATGCCTGTGGCCTTAGAGTGTCAAAGGGCCACTGCCTCCACATTGTTTGTCCTCGTGGGATGGTTTCTTTTGGTTCTTCTAACTGTGCATTATGTGATAATAAATTATGATGTCTGACGGAAGGACCATAAAATTTTCACACCATTTATCAAGCTATTTCAGCCATTTAAAGTTGGGTCTCTGACAGCATGCCAGGTACTTTGTAATGTTTAGGCAGAAACAGAGTCCACTGCCTGCATGTTGGGCAGTATTGAGAAACAGCTCTGCATAAGGAGAAAGAACATGAGGCTTTAGAGTTGGAAAACCCAGTCTCGACTTAAAAGCCCTGAGGCTGCCTAGGTCTGAGATTTGGGGACATTCAAAAAATGAGGATCCTACCTTCATTACAGTGTTTAGAATAAGTAGGGTAATTTGGTGCGGTCAAGAGTAGTAAGAAAGGTATGCAGTGGATGTAGATTAAACATGAAAACAGTTTAGCAGTCCTTTGAGCCGTCCAGTGTTTTCAACAGGAGACCTGAGTGCACAGAGCAGAAAGCTGGCCAGGAAGGAGTAAATTGATGAGAAAATGTTCCTGAGAGTGGAAGATGGTGAAATTAGGGACCCAGGAGGTGAATTGGCTCTAGGGAAAAAGAGGAGGCATTTTTTTCCCCCTGAGACAAGGAGAATGAGGCTTATTCACACCTTTATTTCTTTGCTGGGATTTTAGCTTTGTCCCTCTGACTCATAGGAAAAACTAAAATGAGACACCTGATATTTTTCTCCCTGGTCATTCTGGCACTGTCCTCTACTAGTTTTTCTGTTATTTTGCTCATCAGCTGTTCCTGTTTGAGCAGGTGCCTTCCTCCATTACTAGTAGTAAGTTCAGCTATCCTTTATATTAAAATCTCTTCTCTCAATCATACAGCATCCTAGAGCTGCTATCCTCTCGCTGGCAGAGTTATCAGATGTTAATTAGACGTAGCAAATTCTTCTATCACTTGCTTTTTGTTATAGCTCCACTGAAGGTGCTTCAAAACCACAGATGGATTGATTGTCAAGCGCTGTAGGTTAGCCCCATCAGTCTTAGTTGGGCCTGGTGCTAGAGCATGTCAGTGTTGAAATTCTCCATTTCCATCAACACCAAGGACAGTGGGTTCTCCTGTTCCTTTTCCTCTTTCTCTGAGCATACTTCTCCATCTTTACTTCCCTCTCTGGTCCTCTGCAACACCCCAAATACGACCCTCCAAAACGTAGCCTTAGTCACTTGATTTTTTTTTAAATGTTGTGATTTAGAGATTTCACTTATTGGTACAAGTTTCTCTCTGTTCAACCCCATTTATTTGTATTTAAACTTTTTCCCTGTGTTTCTGGTACACATTTTCAACATTTTATGGAAAACTGTATTGGGAATTTCAGTATCTCAATCTTGCAATTTCCAAAGCCAGAGAACCATAAAAATCTTACAATCCCAACAGGATCTTCATCTTCTACTTGTGTCCTTCTGACCTGTCCCATGCCCAACATATATATAACACAAAATAGTTTCTTTTTTAGCTGCTCCATATAAAATTCCACTATTCTCCTAAAAGTAAAAATCCAAGCCAAACCGCCAAGTGCATTCTAGACAACTGTAGCATCTTCAGCTTCTGAATCTATTTGATTGCCAAATTATATTCATTTCATGTGTATGGTCCCTGGTATACACTAACTCCTTGATATCCTGGTGCCATCATCCTAATTTAGGTCTTTGCTAATTTACCTAGATTCAGGCCACCTTATAAATTGCTTATGCATTGTTGTTCTTCTCTCAGACAGCTCTAGTGGCTTACTGTTCACTAACAAAGTTAAGTCCAAAGTCCTTAGTATGGTATTTAAGACCTTCTAAAATCAGTTTCCATTCTATTAAGTTCTTTCTTTTACAATTTCCCCATTCTTTCCCATCACAGCTTTTCCTTTCACTCAATCTGCCATTCTGCTTTGGTCAATCCTCTGAGTCCAGTAAATCTTGCTTATCATGGGTGACAGTTTCTCGCCTCCCAAGGCTCTCTCCTCTGAAACCTTGAGCTCGTCATACCTGACTAAGGCACACAGGTAGCTCTTTCTCCTATTGTTATAATCATGAAATCAGAGTTCCTGCTCCCTACCACCCACCACCTACCAGTGCTATGCACTTGATGGACTATATTAATACAGTAAAGTAACCACTCTTGGGTTTTTCTTTTTTCTTCCCCTATAGTGCAAACTAGATTTAAACCAAAGTGATCTTATAGGTAGGACTTTTCAAATTCAGAGATTAAGGGAACTATATCTGGAACACTATGTTCCCAGAAGCTCTTTAAAGGACTTTCTGACAGTTTATGATTTTCTACTAGAAGAATGGTGTTTATGACTTCTAATCATCCTACATGAAAAATTATCAGCTTATAGCAGATGATCATTTGCAGTCATTCTAGTGAATGCAACTTGGACTCACTTCAACTTGTGATTATTCATAAACTCTTTTTGTTTTACAGATGAGGAACTGAAAGCTGAAAGAGCTGGTTTTATAATCTAGCTTATTGGTTCTCAGTCTTTTTCTTACTCTGTACATCTAACAGTGGTAGTATGTTCCCAAAAGGAACAGGATTTGTTATAACCCCAAAAGCCAACCAGCCATTGAGAATTATGGTCTGGTGACTACTAGTAAGCATAAGTAGAGCCTAATTCCATATAGACAGCTGATAGAAGCATCATAACTGACCATCTGGTCTTTTCTCAATCCATTGCTCCATCACTTCTGCTGTACAGAGATCACTTTGCCAAAGAGCAGAAAGTGTTACCTGCAATCTAAGTGATGGGCAAAAACCCCATCACACTGCCCAAACTGGAGGCTGGTACTGCAAATATGCTGCCTGAGGTTTAAAGTAGCACATTTGAAAGCGAAATTTAGATACATGAACAAAATTAAACACATTTCTGTTAGGAATGTACAAATCAGTTGGAAGAGAATAGGAACACATTTTTCAAAAGTTTAGTTCAATTTTAAATTGGTTGCTTTTTAAAATCAAAAGTTGTTGATTACTTTCCTTCCCCTTCTCCTCACTCTTTATCTCTGCAAGGTTAAGAATTGCATCAGAGTTTATAGGTAAGATTATAATTCTCAGATAAAAGTTTCTAGATTTGTGAGATATAGATAGTGTCCTCACTACCTATAGATTGACTCCATTCTATTGTGAGGTAGACTCAAACACTGGACTCCAACAGCATCACTCAGTCCTTGTTCATTAGCCCCTAATTACCTAAAAGCAGTGAAGAGACAGAAAGACTGCCAGCTGTTAGCAGTCCCTCTTGGAGCAATTTTACATTTTTCCTCTCAAACCTACAACCAAGTACCACCCATAACAAAGAATTTTTAAGAATGTTATTACCAAGAAGCTAGAGAATTTTGTGTAGGAAACCTCCAAGCTCAGCTTTTAAAAGCAACCATACTCAGAGGCAGATGCTTCCCCCTTCATGAGCTCTAGTTTTTCTTAGCAGACTCTGAAGTATTTTCCTCACAGATCATGTTTGGATTTAAGTCTATATTTTATTCTTGCCTGTTTTATAGTGATTTGAAAATCTAAAAGTTACATAAAAGACAAATATAAAAAAGAGATCCAGAAAATAGGCTTTCTTTTCCTTCCTTCCTTTCCTTCTTTCCTACCTGCTTTCCTTCCTTTTCTTTCTTCTTTTTTTTAATTTTAATTTTTATTTTTTTACAGCTACAATTGAGACAGGGCTATGTTGTAACAAAGTAAATTTGGATAAAGAAAAATGATTTTTGTGTCAATCTTTATAAAAATCAAAATTCCTTTCTTTCAAACACCTCAACCATCCTAATCAGTTTCATATGTCGTATTAATATTACATTCAAGGACAGGCAATCAGAAAGCCTTCCTCTGCTCTGACGTGCAGCAGAGGAAAGGTGACTGTGATGGTCCAACATTGAAATTCCTAGTAATCTAAATATTTAGAGTGTAAGTAGTTTGTAATTATTTAGAGTAGACAACTGGCGTGGATACTTGAGCCTGTTCATTTTTTCACGAAGGCTTCCTGGGCACAAAAATTGGCAAATGTTATCTCTCATAGCTGACAAATGCACTCCATGAAGCAGCAGCTTGTTGCTGGTAGGAAACACTTGGTAGTCATGCGGTTTGATAAAACATAAGGCAGCCCACCCCATCATCATTAACCTATATAGATAGTTATTAACCTTCCAATGACTTCTGAAGGAATTATGTATAGTTTACAGATGATACTGCTCCTGTCTTTTCACATTATTAACATGTGCAGCTATAACATTTAAAATAGAAAGATTGCCAGGGAGAAAAATTATAGCCATCCATAACCCATCTGTCAAACTAAATTTAAAGTGATACTTAAACTTTGTATAGAATAAAGATTTATTTTGAAAATAGTTTGTAAACTATATTCCACATTTGATCAGTTAGGAAGTAAGACTGATTTAAATTTATGTCTTCCATTTACTGGAAAAGAACTGGTCTTGTAGCAATTATCCTTTCAAAAAGCACAAATTATGAAGATGACTATCAATCAAAAGTAATATAGTATAATGGAAGGGGGAAGGGAGGACAGGAGGAATGTAGTTTGTCTATATTCCAGGAGAAAAGCATCAAGTCAAAATGAGATCTGATCCTTTCCAAGTTATTCTGTCTGCATTGTAGTAGAGTGTAGTTTCACATGCATCTTGATGTTCCAAGTATCATTAAACATCTAGTAATCAGAACAAATGTTCTGCCAAATCCCACTTACTATCTTAACTGTTTAAGGCATTGAGCACCCTAGATTTATAAACATAAAATTAAAATCACTATTTAAAAAAATAAACCTAAATGAGAGATTTACATTTTCTTAATTCATGTTTACACAAAGAAGAGCTTTGTTTTTAAATATTATATCAGATCTTTGTGAGCTCAAATTAATTGGTATGACACTTTGCCAAAACTGTTTTTAAAAATGGATGGGTATTGATGCCCTGTGGTCAGAGAACTGTCTTTGTTCTCCTGTTAGTCAAAAATACTGCTATTTTTGGTCCTGCTGTTGTTTTTAAGCATGAATTTAGGTGCTGTGGATACACTTTATAATTTATACTCTGTCATCTCGGTACATCCTCTGTTGCAAATATTCTACATGACAAAAAGCATAGCTCTGGAAATGTTTTTGCCTCTTCCTGGGTAGATCCATAAAAAAAAATGTTTGGTAAACTTTATGGCTTTTCTACAGAAACTCAAAAAGAGTCTTGCCAATACATAGAATAAATCCATCACCCACATTAACATGGGTGCTGCTTCAAGGCACTCTCTGTTGCCCAAGGCATTTCTGTGACCCTCTTCTCATCATTTTGGAGTTGTCCCAGTGGAAAACAACTCTTACTGCTTGGTTGTATAGGGAATAAAACACCTTTCTTGGTTCCTCAGTGATATTAAAAATGGAAATATAGTTAGAATTATAAAACTTATTTGCCAAATAAAAATGTGGTGTTTATTCACAATAATGACAATATTAACATCTTTGTTGTAGAATGTTTATTTTTACTAGCTTGGGATTAGTTCATTTATTGACTCTCATATTGCATATTATAAAATGACTCAGTTGAAAGAACCAGTAAGAAAAAAACCTTACATTTCTGTGTGGTATGGACCTATAACTTTGAACTTATGAGTACTATGATTTCATGAGGTTTGTTGGAAAGAACATTGTCACAGGTAAGTCGGTGCTTATTAACTCGACCCCACTGAGAAAAAATAGCAGTAATCATACTGCAGAGCATCTCCTTATAAGGGCACTGCTTGGTAGTTCCTTTCCCCTTCTTTTCCTTTTGCTAAATGAACACAAAAGTCATAGACACAAAACTTTAGGGATTAATAAAAGTTGACCAGGACATTGAAAGTTCTTCGTTGATTCATCAATTCCTGCTACGGGGATACGTAAGTGAATGAAAAACAAAAATGAGAGACCTCATGAAACTGGCTTTATAGAAGAAAGAAAAGAAAGCATAGTAGGCAGGATATTCTCAAATGTATCAAGAAGACCAAGATTTTGTACTCATTTTCAGAGAAACCAAGATGTCTTTTTCAAGTTGAACTGTGCAGAGTTCTAAAGGAAATGAAGGGGAAAAAATAGATCAAAATTAATTTGGCAAAGCCATTACTTACTTATGTGAACATTTTCAACATAATGGCAATCTAAAGTAGGGCATGGTAAAGATGGCGAAGACAATAAGTAACTGTAAATCCTTTGGAGCAACATGGTTAGTGAACATAATAAGGGATTTTATTTTGATGAAGGGGGAGAGTTAAGGCAAATTCAGGTGTTCTCCTTTTTTAGTGCATTTGTAAAATAGCAAACAGAAAATACTCAACCAAACAAAAATTAAGTCTCAACTTATACATCAGTGGGTCTTATGCATAAGTGTTTCCAGGTTTTTATTGTATGGTGCAATATTAGTTTAATATGCATTCTCATGATATATGGATCCCACTGAATACAACTTATGTAGAAGAAAGATTGAATTTTATTTAACCATTTAGCCACAATGTCTTTAAAACCATCACCATCTAAACATACATATAAACTTAGACTATGGATTGTGCTCTTATCTTCTGATTGACAATGTATCATAACCCCATTTTGTTGCTTTTAGTTGTATTCAATATTATATAAACCCTGCAATGTTTATTGCAGAGTATTTTGCAATTTTGTTCTGAGGGTTCTTTTGAATTTCTTTCACTTCTCATGAAAAATATATTAGGAAGCAATACAGGCAACATCATCCTTGTTTTGTAAAACAAAGGTCTGAAGGAGAATTTGCAGCATACTGTGAAATAGTAGTCCTCTTCTACCTCAGAGACCCTATAAAGCATAGGAGGAAACTGTTCAAATTCTCCTGCCGAACAGACTCTCTGTTTTGATAGGTGGTGTTCTTTATAACTAAAAAGAAAAAAATATGAAATCTTTTGCTCAAAAGAAAAAAATAAAACAAAAACCTTTGGACCTCTTAACCTAATATTCTTCCTTGTATTGGAGGCTGGCTTAAGAAACACACTAATGAAGACAACTTCTAGTTGGCCTGGAAATAGAAAATAGTAGGTCTTTGTTTGTTTGTTTCTTTATGGAGGCAGAATAGTAGAACTTATTTTATTTGACAACATTTATTGATCAACTACTCTGAGAAATTCATCGTGAGTAATATGATATGAAAATCGATTGTGACACCAGGGAAGAAATGAGACATCACAGTACTAAAGGCGACATAGCATTCTGTCTAACACCGTGAGCTTTTGGTGGCCCTTCGCTGACCCCCTGGTCCTGATCCCGTTTGCTAGTGTTTGATGCTGAATGTGGCAGTGCCATCTGGTACAGTTACCATGGATCCATCCCAAACCTGGCCCAGGAAGAGAAAATCTCAGAAAGGAGTGAAAATGCTGCAGTATGGATGAGAAAGTTTAAAGTTCTCTTTGAGCAATGTGGAGACCTGTCTCTTTAAGACATTGGCACTTCTTTAGATGTTTTATTTTGGGAACTTTGCTGTCTGTTATGATGTGTTTTCTCAACAGAGAGATTGTTTCAAACAAAATCCTGTTTAGAAGTCTAATTGTTAAGTGGCTATTTATTTTACTGTTTTAAATTTATAAAAATGTACTTATATTGTATTTAACTCACTATGATGTCTTTAGGGTGCTTTTTTATTCATTGATATATGATTTTACATACAATAAAATAACCCCTTTTTAGCGAATTGTTCCAAGTTTTTACAAATATATGTATTCACATAATGATATTGTGATCAAAATATAGAATGTTTTCATTATCATAAAAAATTCCCCTGTGTCCCATGGCTAATGACCCCTGCTCCTGACCTCAGACTGCTGACAGCCATTGATGTGTTTGATTACTGGAATGTCATATGAATGGAACCATGCAGGATATAAGTTTTGGAGTTCAGCATCTTTCACTTAATAAAATGCATTTAAGATTCATCCAAATTCATTCAACCACCCATTCCTGAGTAGAATCTTACTTTGTGGATGTATCACAGTTGGTTTGCCCTTTTACCAGCTGAAGAACATTTGTTGGCTTCCAATTTGGGGCAATGTATTGGTTGATGTTTTCCAGAGAAACAAAATTAATAGGATGGGTGTACACACACACACACACACACACACACACACACACAGACACACACATTTAAAAACATATTTAAAGAGATCTATTATAAGGAATTGGCTCATACAGCTATAGAGGCTGATAAATCCTAAGTCCTGCAGGACAGGTGGCAAGCTGCAGATCCAGCAGGGCTGGTGGTGTAGCTGCAGTGTGAATCACAGGGCCCAAGAACCAGGAAAGCTAGTGGTATAATTCCAGTCCAAAGGCTGGTAGACTCAAGACCTAGAGACCCATTATTTCAGTTTGAGCCTGAAGGCAGGATAAAAAGCTTGTGTCCTGTTTTGAAGGCCATGAGGCAGGAGGAATTTTTTTTTCTTAGTAGAGAAAGTTTAATCTCTTCCTTCTATTCTGGCCTTCAACTGATTGGATAAAGTTCACCCACATTAGGAAGGGCAATTTGCTTTACTCAGTCTACTGGTTTAAATGTTAATCTCATTGAAAAACACCTTCCTGGTTACATGCAGAATAATATTTCACTAAATATCTAGACACCCCATGGCCCAGTCAAGTTGATATGTGCCGTTAACCATTGCAGGTGATTATTAATAAAGCTGCTGAGGACATTGGTATATGAATTTTTAATGTTAACAAATGTTTTTATTTCACTTGGGCGAATACTTAGGAATGGGATTGCTAGATTATATGGAATGTGTATATAGAACTTCATGAGAAATGGCCAAACTTCTTTCTAAAGCACTTGATATTGTCAAGTTGGTTAGTCTCCATTCTTTTCCTCTTTCCCTCTCCTTCCCTCCATCCCTCCTTCCCTTATTTCCTTCCAATAGATGCGTAATGATATCATACTGGGGTTTTAATTTGCATTTCCTAATGACATTGAGAATCTTTATACTCTTTTGCTAGCCACATATGTTCTTTGTGAATTTCCTCTTCAATTTTTTTTTAACCCTTTGGAGGGTGGGAATAGTTTATTCTCTTAGTTTTAATAGTTCTCTTTATGTTCTGGACACAAGTTTCTTTATAGAATATGTATTTTCCAATATATCTCCTGGTCTGAGACTCGTTTTCTGCTTCAATAGTGTTTTGCAAAAGACAAAAGATTTTAATCTTGAAAAAGTGCAATTTATTTTTTAAATAAATTGGTCTTTTAAAAACTTATTTTAATTGACGACTATATGTTTATGTATGTTGTACAATATGATGTTTTGATGTATGTATACATTGTGGAATGGCTAAATCAAGCTAATTCACATACTCTAAATGGATTGCACTTCTAGTGGCATACTTAAGGATGCTTTGCCTAACACAGGGGCACAAGTATATTTTCATATGTTTTAATTTAGATGCTTTCTTGATGAACAGAAGGGATTTTTACTGTTGAGTATTATATTAGTCATAGCATCCAATTAATTTCTATGGTATATTTTACTGACAGAAAAATGTCTTAAGTAACATATTACAAAATATGCAAGGAAACAGTTTTTGAAAAAAATATATTTTCCCTACAATTTCCAGGTTCTCTCAATTAAAATAAATCGTAAGATTAAAACATGAGACAGGAAATTTTTATTTTTCCATTGAACCAGCAAGAATTAAGAACTGCTAGCCATTTTCTTTTTATCATAAAGGTCACTCTGAAACAGCACCCACTAGGAAATTCTGCTGTAGTTGTCTGGCACAGTACCCATTCGCCTGCTTATCATTGTCCACCTTTTGGCCGCAGTGGGGTGTGACCAAGCAGATGAGCTGAACCTTAGTGGTGCTTAGTTGGGAAGGTATGCATGCTGCAGTGGTGCACGCATGAGCTCAAAGTTCATAAATAGAAAAAAGAAATGAAGGAAAGAAAGGAGACCAGTGCAGTTACAACTTTCCTCACCAGTGAAACAGTACTCAAGGCATCCAAATAGACCTGGAAGGATGTTAGGGGAAACCTGGTATTCTAAAGACTGCAAACAATATAAACATTGTTAAAACCTCACAAAAACCTGTGTCCTAGGTATAGATATGCTGGCATTATCCCAATGTATACAGTTTTCAGTGCAACAAGGTATAGCTTTCACAATCACAGTTGCTTTTAAGGTTATGTATTCTTTTAAAATCTCATGAAAACTTAAGTGTTTGCAGAATCACTGAAACACCTTCATGAGTCCCTAAAACCTTGGTCTGTAAATCCCCTGATCTTCTGACCTGTTTGTTTTTCAAATGAAGAAAATAAGAATATTAAACAAATGTAAGTTCGTTCAGCAGCTGGGTTCTGTGACCATAGTGGTTTTTTTTACATGTTACTTGTCCCAGCTTCTCAAAGTATAGAAGAAAATATTTCTCCTTGAGTCCATTACTTAAGGAATGAAGACTGTTCTTGATTCTGTGAACCCTCTTCTGGCCTCTGTACTTATGTATTATACAATGAATGTGCTTTTTGGCTCTAGTGAGCAATTTTGGAAATTTAAGACATTTCCTCTCCTAGTCTCCTCTAAGGGAAGCATACTAGGTTGGAACCCAGGGCCTAATGAAAAACATGTAAGCTTTCTTGTTTGTTTTCTTTATTGATTGGGCTATAATTTAAAACCTATTCAGTGGCAAATTTACCAAGTGACTAATCCCTGGGAAGACCCAAAGTGGCAAGGAGAATGTGGTTGTGGCTTAGGCACACATCATTGGCCATTTGTTCAAATAATGAAGGTAGGAAGCCAAATACCTCTTGGCTTACTCATGGTTAGACACTCAGTGTAAGTACGTGGGAGTCTGGGCCTTAGAATGGCTTGTTGCTTGTATAATGCAAACAACATGGTTGACCTGCCATGCCTTTGTTGAACAAATTGACTTGTGTAACTCTTTGATTTCTGCAGTTGTCAAGGAAAACAGTGTATTGAAGTAATAATAGTGCTAGTAATAATTGTACCAGAAAATGCATATCAGTTCAGCTGTCTGAACACTATACATAACTTCTGATTGCATTTCTATTTTCAGCTAGAACATACACGTCTCAAAGTGTGAATCATTTCTAGTTTATTTTCACGAGCCTTGGTACACAGCAGATGTTCATTCAAACTTGCTTGGAGATTGGATGGTGGAGAAATCATCTTTGACTCAATGAAGGTGTGGTTAGAGTCAGCCTGGATCAGACAACACCACTGTGAAGAGTAAGCCCACAAGTAGGAATTGTCAAAGCCACTCCCCTGAGCCTCTTCTTGCTCCCAGGAGGCTGCATGATTTGTAAAGATGTGGAAACTATATTCTAGTCAGTAATCCTATATTCTTACACATAAGTTTCATCTTTACTTTTATATCAGAAAAAAAAAAAACCTCAATAACTGGCTCCTTTTGCTATGATCTGGCCCCCATTTGATAATTCTGTATAACTGACCAAATAGTTTATACTTCCTACCAGATTCCAATAAAATAAAAAGAAAATATAAACAGAAAGTTGGGAGTGTTTTAGGCAAACATAATTGAGTTCTAAATGATACCACATCATATTTCCAAAATGACACTATTGGACAGATGGGGCATTGGCCATAGTAGTATTAGTATCCTTTCTCAGACAAAAATCTGAGTCACCCAGAGGAAAATACTAAACTGAGTGCCATAATTACTTGTAGAACCCAGTTTGTCATGGTTGTCAGGGCTAGAGTTCATCATCTGTTGCTTCTGAGCTTGCGTGTGCTGTACAATGGGTCCTACTTCCTTGGGCTAGCTCTAATTTTAGTGATGGCAATACAACACAAAATTCCTAGTCCTTTCACTAGCAAAGGAAGTAGTGTTGGCTCATTGCCTAAAAATGTGTAGTCTTGGGTTTGCTCATTAGATTTGGAATTGCATTTTGGAAAAATGAAGTCTGAAAATAATTTCCATGAATTACCCCAGTGTGTATATCCATTTTGTGACTTATATTTGGTGATAGTAATAACTTAGAAATAAAATGATATAGAAATTCCCCATGGGTAATGATTTTTTTCTTTTATTTCACAAAATGCACTCTGACTGCAATATTGTTTTGTATTGTGTCCCAAGTAAGAACCTAAGTGCAGATTTCCAACATTTGTTCCTATTTTACTTTCCTACTATTTCCTAGGGTGACTATTTATAGTTATATTTGCTCATACTGAATACTCAAAATTATTCCCTTTCAAAACCAACATTCACAGACTGGGATTGTAGCTAAGTGCTAAAGCACTTGCCTAATATGTGCTGAGGCACTGGGTTAGACTCTTAGCACCACATATAAATAAATGAATAAAATAAAGGTATTGTGTCCATCTACAACTAAAAGAAACCAAAACAACCCCCCCCCAAAACAATGTTCAGTTTCATCCAAGTTGTGTATTCAACCACTGACGTGTTCTCAGGCACCTTAACAATTCTGTCTGACCTCATGTGAACATTTGCATTGGGACTCTTTATATGAATTAAATAAAACTGTGCTTTAAGCTTTTATGAAACTTTCATGAAGAGAAATGGAAGTTGTGAGAGAACGAAATTTGATGAAGTCTTGGGTGTGGAAATTATTAATTTTTAGGATTAATGGAAAGTTTAGTGGTTAAGTCCTTTTTGTTTTTGTAAACTATGGCACACTTCATGAATTTGCATGTCGTCCTTGTGCAGGGGCTGTGCTGATCTTCTCTGCATCCTTCCTATTTGGGTATGTGTGCTACTGAAGTGAGCACAGTGGTTAAGTCTTAAACTTCTAATTTCAGACAATAAAATGAAGCTTAAAGGAAATTTAAAAGTTGGCTAATGGCACATAGCCAATGGCTAATGAGGTAGCCAGGAGAAGGGGCTAGGTCTTTTAACCCTCAGCCAATGCTTTTCTCACTATATACATGGAAACCAAACAATTTCATATTTATTATTTACTTAATGACTCCAGTTATGTTTCAGAAGGATGGAGGACAAATATTTTAAAGAAAATATTTCTATTTTTATGTTAGTGTTCTGATTTCTTAATATTGAAAATATTAGGGAAAATATTGAATGGAGAAGATTATTAATCACTAAGAATTAATGGTAATGTGAACACTAGATTTAAAGGCTATGTCTTCTTAGCAATTTACTTAATTTCTTTGTGCTCCTCCTTCTACATCTGGAAAAGGATCAACAATTCTCAGAGGAGTGCCAAAATTATGTGTTTTGATATAATGCAAATGTGTTACAAGGATTTGTATATAATGGTAGTATGTATTATTAGTCATTAATTATTATGAGTTACCATGGTCAGTTTATCCATTATCAAGTTAAGGAGTCATTTGTTATTAGTTCAAATGGCATAGTGGAAAGAACATGAATTTGAATCTCATGCCAGATTGCATTCCTTGTATCCATTTTCCTGCTGTGTTAGAATTTACACAGGTCCCCCACCCTAACCCCCACGGGTCTGCCTCACTGAGTTGCAAGGACTAAAATAAAGCACCTGGCACAGTGCTTTCTCCATGCTCATTCTGTGATGGTTGCATCGTCTTCACTGAGCATCAGCATGGCAGATGAGTGAACCATTTTTACACATTTTTACATACGTAACGTCACTTTGTACTCTTTTTAGAATTTTACACACTTGGTTTCACTCTCAAGGCAACATCAGTGCTATTTTATCATATCAATTGTCTTTGTTCCTTCTTTTCCTGCCTTGTTTCTCTATTTCTTTATCCCTCTTAGTAAGTTCTAATTACAATGGTGTATCAGATGTGCCTCATGTTTCTGAGTGTCCCTGAGATGCCCTTTTGCTTGTAACTTGATGTGCTTTTATTTCTGATAAGAAAAATTATTGATAACAGTTAATTAAAACCAGTTATTGTTAATTTATGGGTTTCTCATCAAACCCAGTGCCATTCTTTTCATCACTAGAGACTTTTGTTTCTGTAGTGGCAAAAATAAAATAATCAAATGAGAGGTTACTGAAGTTCTTATGCTGCCTTCAAAAATAAAAACCCAGAAAGGACCCAGTTGCCCACACATCCAAAGACACAGATCCACCACCTTTTTGCCTTATCTAAGCACTCTGTAAGAACTGAATCCCAGCCCTCTGAGATGCTTTGTGTTCTCCAGCCCCATTTTTCTTTCCTTTCCTTCCCTCTGCTCACACTGCACTTTCCTGAAGTGGTGAAGCTTTACTGTGTTTCTGCACAGACCCCAGAAATTGTCTAGCTTTCCCCAACACATGGATGCAGAATTTGGAACAGTACCTGGAAAAGATTGGCTTACTCAAATTGTGCGGCAGATAACCTGATTTTCTTTTCTTTCCTTTTTTTTTACTGGCCCTGGCAGTACCCCTGGGAGAGAATGTTCATAACAACAAAATGCCAAGGGATAGTTTTTCTGCAGTGCTTGGCACCAACATGGTGTCTTTCATCAGTAGGCACTTTTCCATCTTCTTTTTGACAGACATGCTTGTGGAGACCAGAGAAGCAAAAATCTCCCTCTGTTGCTTGGGTTTCAGTACCCTGTGTTCCTTCGATGCTATCTCTAAGCAGTGGTAAGGTGGAGGATATTAAAAATTAATGAGGATTTGTAGGTGAAGGAGAGCCAGCCCCAGAGGAGACTGGGGGAGTTGCCCAGAGCCCATTTCCTAATCAGATTAGAATCACAGATGTGGTTCCATTCTACTGAGCAGTTTATTATATGTACAGGAATATCCTCTGCACTTGCTGTGGGGAGAACACTTAACTATCAAGTATTCTAAATTACTAAAACTAAACATGATTTACATCAACATTTAGAAATACCTTTATTTAAACACAAAGCTTTCATGTTCATCTGAATTTTCCTGACCAAAAATGGAAAAAGGGGGCAAAAACAGATCAGAGTAGTTTTCAGTATGACTGCTCTAAACAGTTTGCATTAGTCTGGAAGTGATGACCATGAGGCCTTACCATTTATGCTGTGCATGGGAATATCAAAGATGGAAGGGAACCTCGTCTCTCTTCTTATTTTATTTTGGAGCTTCAAGTGTCACTGTGTGGGTAATCCAGAGGATCAAGGAAGTCTTCATATTTATAGCTGAAGAAATCATCAATTCAATTCAGTAAGCATTTGTGAATCACTAACTAGCCAAAGAGTGTGTAATGTTTTGGAAGTTTAAACACGAATAAGGTATGGTCCCACACTGCCGGGAGCTTTTAGATTTGCAAAGAAGATAAACATATAAATGACTGTCATGTAGTGTGAACCTAGAAAGTTTTTTGGCGATGGAGACAAAGGAAAACTTGTTACGAATAATCAAAAAAAAGGTTCAGCTGATCTTTACTGGATATTTCTTTGTGGCTTCCACTAAGTGAAAATGGAGAGAATAGATATCCTAAGTGGAGGAAACAGAATGTGCAGAAGCATGAAGATGTGGGAGTTGATCATATATATGAGCTTGTAGTGGGGCAACAGGGAAAAAATAGCAAAGTGTTTGGAAAAGTAGGTGGGGGTCAAGTTTTGAAGAGCCTGGGTATTATATAAAGGATGTAGCTTTGTCTACCATGTAGAATAATTATTCTCAACATGGGAGATGAAGGGATACCTCCCCCAAAATGGGACATATCAGAATTAGAAAGGGGCTTTTTCAAATCACACACGTTCTCATGGAGATTCTGAAATAATGCAGGTAAAAGTCATTGCCAAAAAGAACCCAACGATACTATGATGTCATACTATCTGAGCTGCTGTTTTAGAACAGAATAAAGTTATGTTGGTTTCAACTCTGGCTCCTATTGAAATTCCCTAAAGAGTTTTAAGGATCAGTGTGAGGCACCATCTTGGACTGATTAAGTGAGGATCTCTGGGAATGGGCCTGATCGCCAGTCTCTTCTACCAAACTTTCCAGGTGATTCTACTAGGGAGTTGGGCTGAGAATTTCTTCCATTAGACCAACAGACATAGGACAGATGGAAGAGAACAGAATGATTTAATTGGGATTCCCTTCTCAAAGACTGAGTTTGAATCTTGCTTAGGAGATGGCCATAAATCAACAGATTGTTGCAGGTAGGAAAAGGATGTGACTAAAAGTGAAATTAATAGAAGGGAACAAGTTACGAGTAGAGGAAAGTAGATAAAACTTGGAGAAGACTGGAAAGATGTCAAAGCTGTCTCCTTTCAAATGATGTATTGGGGTCAATGCAATGGACTTTTAGCAGGGAGAGTCCGGGAGAGGGAAACTTGTGGGCTTTATATGTCCTAAGAACACTTATCTAAAAATGAATAGAGGATTTATAATTGCTTGTTGGCTGCCTATAGCATATGTTCAATCTGCAAGTAAGCAGTCTTTTTGTTCCCTTGGTCTAGCTTTATTTTAAGTTTTGTCTGTCAAGGCCAGGGCTAGGAGGGATAAAGAAATAGGGAAACAAGGCCAAGAACAGTTCATAAAGATTACCAGAATGCTGGACAAATATTGTCTGGAAGTGAATGATTATCAAACAAAGTTCTGCTCCATGTTTGAATTACCACATCATTACCAATGTTCTAGAAGTGAATCTAGAGGAAGAAGGGAAAACAGCCCATAATTTGTATGAGTAGAAAATTAAAATGAACAGGAAGTAGAGTGACAAATAGGGTTAAAAATTATCTTTCCCATAAAGCTTATTTTGTGGTATACATGGACCTGAGATGCTTCATTTGTCATACAGTCAGGCACAATTAGAAATGATGGGATATGGACAGATATGGAATGAATGAGGGTCTTATTACTTTAATCACTTCAAATTACTGTGTCATGCTGAGCTCTTGAATGTACCACAACTGGAATAATCAAAAGGGATTATAAAACAGGGAAGGACAAAGGTAAGTTGTTGCTGTTGTCTAGCATAGGGACTTTTAAATCTTAGCAATCGATAGGGCCTCTTATTGTAATTTCAACATGTTGGTGTGGAGTCCATGGAAAGGCACTGTTTTCCTTATTTGGTTTTTCTCCATGTCCATGGATGTGGTTTGTAAGGAACCCTTTCATGGACTCTGTTTGGTCTTTGCCCTTTTTCTTGAGTGTTCGCAGTAGAAGAAGGGTTCTGAGAGAGGAAAGTATTTGCAAAGCCCCAGAGGCATGAAGAACATGGTGCTGGGAGAGTCAGGAATTTATATAAGTCTGGAATCCAGGGTTTCTCTGGTTAGGGGTAAGAGCCCAAAGTGGAGAAAGGAGGTAGAAGATGGATTAGAAAAGCTATCTATTGCTAAAATGTTTCATTGTCATTGTGTAAGCAATGACTAATTGTTGAAGGGATTTTAAGGAAAAAAAGTATGCATTTAGTTTTTGAAAAATGTTCCTGGAACCAGGGTTGGCTAAACTTAGGTCAAAAGAAGTACTTGGGTGGCTTCTGCCACTGTCCCAGTAAAGAAGACCTAGGGAAAGGTTGAGGTAGTGGAGATGAAAACAAAGGAATGAATCAGAGAAGTCTCTGAAACTTATTGAAAAACAGTTCATTGAGAGTGAACCCAGCATGGTAGCCTGGTCTCTAGATATGGTGATTCGGGGGTGGTGATGCCACTAATTGCTGGAGGAATTTCACAGGGGGAACAAATTGAGATTCACCAACAATGAAATCAATTACAGACATGTTGAGTCAGTGGTGGCTGATTATGCAGGTAGATTAATTGAAAGGGTAGTTGGAATTTTGGTCTTAAGGTATGAATTTAGAAGTCACCAGTGTACAGTAAATGAATTTCATTTACCATGTGAGGACATAAAAATACTAGAGACTGTGAGGGAAAACAAATAGCAAGGAAGATGCCTGGAAATCAGCATTCAAAGGATGAATGGAGGAAGAGGAGTTAACACGGTGAATGTAGATGCCAGAGAAGTGGGAGGCAAAGGGATAGATGGGAAGACTGGAGTGGAGAATCAGACGTCCAGGGGAGCAGGGGGAATTTCAAGGTACAAGCAACAGTGCCAAGAGGAGAGAGCAAAGCCACTGAAAAATGCTGACTGAATGTGGCAATCTAACCATGGCGCTAATAGGACAGTAGGACGGAAGGTAATTGCAGTTGGTTGAAAAAAGGAAGGGTGAGAAAATGTAAAGCAGGTATCGAATGCCATTTTCAAAAAGCTCTGTTAGGAATGAATAGGGGTGGGGTAAGAAGGAACATGACAGCCACAGGGGGTGAAAGAAGGATGTGGATATCCCTCTCTTTGCTTTAGAACATGGAGCAGAGGAGATACAAGATACTGAGAAGTGTGCTGAGTCCCTAGCAAGTTCGTGTGGCTGCTGACCTTTGATCTGTCAGGCATTGAAAAAGATAGTGATAAGGATAGCAACTGTACACAGTCCTATGTTCCAAATGCTTTTCTATATGTTGTGTTACATATGGGAATTTGTCTCTTATAGCTGCTCCATGAAGTGGATCCTATTATTATCATCCCTGTTTTACTTACACAGAAATTGTAACACAGAGAAGCTAAATAACCTGCCAAATTTGTGTCCTGCCCCCTATGTTAAACACATGTATTAAATCAGAGCCACCAAAATGACACAGGAATATGAATCAGCAGATTTGAAACATGTTTGGTTGAGAAGTGGTATCCAAGGCCTTTGCTGTAGACACAGGGTCAGATGTCTTATAAAGAGAGAGTTTATCCATGGAATATGTTTTTGCAATTGTTTTACATGTTAAGAAACTGAAGATTGAGTCAAATGATTGCCCTATCAGGGTTATTTCACTGTTAGCATTCTTGGAAGAAGGTTCAGGAGAGAAACCCAACCAAGAGTTAGTCTGTGATGACAGACTAACTAGTAATAAGAATTAAATTAAATGCTGGCAAATACTTTGGGGTGGAAATTAGGGTAGGATGTTGGGGAGGTGAGGATGGAGATGGAGATGGTGCATCACTGAAACAAAGATGGTCTTGACCACTTAGTTGGATGAAGCTTATAATTGGCTTTCAGGCAGTTGGTAGTGGAACTCATGAAAACTTGGGAAAACATTTGTATTTGTGGTATGGTGTTCATCTTTATGCCTTAAGCTTTTTCTAATTCTAGGCCTGTCACTCAACTAGGGTAACATTATTTGAAAATTTGTAAGAATAATAGGAATTTATTAGTCTCTCACTCTAATATTATCATTATTAACAGTAATAGAAATACTTATTCAGAACTTACTGTGTTCCTGGCACAGTGCCTACTGTTTTATACAAATGTCTCATTTTATCTTTATAAAAACCCTGGAGATGGCTCACTATTATCCTCACTTTGCTTGTGAGGAATCAGACTGGTGGACATAGTGTTCTCTGCCTAAGATCATAAAGCTGACAAATAGCTCAGCCAAGGTAGGAGCCAGGTGTGAATTCAAACCTAGACTCCAACAATAGACAGTGCCAAGAACTCTCCAAGTCCTTCTTCGTTGGCTCAGGGATACAAGTCCACAGATATGAAGATCAGCTTTAGAAAAATCTTTAAGTTCTACTGACCATAGCTATTTAGGGGTTAGATTGTGAAAATGATTTTCGGGAAACAGTTGAGCCTAGTAACAAATAATTGAACATGACATTAATCAAAGTAGAAAGGCTTCCTATGACTTTACCTTGCCCTACTAGCCCATTAGAAATAATTTTTTTTTTCACTGTAAAAGGGTTCTGCTTGTGTATATACTTTTGTGTTCTAGATATTTGGGGGTTAAAATTATGGTGAATAAAGACTCTACTAGCTGTAAGGAAGGATCTTGAGACAATGACCATGAATGTGAGAGTGGGCTGATCCACATACCTTGTCAATGTCGTGCACTTGCTGGTCTGGCTGCTGAAATACAGAAGTAAAGACGCTGATCTCATCTTGTGGAGTTAATAACCTGATGGGGAGGCAAAAATTATGCAAATTCACCAAAAATATTTAATTACCATTTCATGGTGATTTTGAAAACTCAATTTTATTCCATCCTTAGAGCCACACCAGCTCTGTGCTAATTAGTGCAAAACCACACACTTAATGTATTAAAATAGCTGAAGAAATAAGTATGAAAAATAATTATGTAAAAACCATAAAATACTGTTTAAAATGTTGACGTGTAGAAATTTCAAAATGGCAAACTTTAGTTTTCCCCTTTTCTATGTATTTATGTTGAAATAATATGAAACAGACATGAACACTGATCTTTGACAGTAGTGATGTGGGAACTTTTTTAAAAAGTATGTATCATTGCTGCTTTAATGCCCTCCATTTCTGCTGTACTGTCTTAGAAACCTGATAAAGGAGGCCTTCTAAGAAAAGCGTGAGAACAGCAACTCCAACAGAAGGATCTCCAAACCATTTTTTTTCTTGCAGTTCTCATTTTTCCAAACCCAAACCAAAAGTTATGAAATATATAGTCAAACCTTTATTAAAAATTATGTTTTGCATTTGATATTAAAACTGGGTGAAAGTTCTTAAGTAACAGATTTACTCTAAACCTTAATCCATGGTAATTCTCTCCTCTGAGCTCAGATTGGATGAAATTACCCTTCAACTCCCAACTGTGTAGGTCCCTGGAAAATTCGTAAAGTGAAATTTAGACCCTTTTGGATTCTCAAAAGAATGTTCCTGTATTTCCTGCATTTATGTGGGCTTTTCGGTAGTGGCACACTGATGGTATTGAGTTCATTTTTACTTTAGATATTTGTTTTTTTGTTTTGTTTATAAATACTTTGCTTTCCCACTGATTTTTCCTACAGGCCCAGTTTGAACTTCAGGCATTTCATATCCGGGGTGAGCATGCAGTGATAACAGCGAGACTAGAAGAAACCATTGAAAACCTCAAACACGAGTTAGAACACAGATGGCGGGGAGAATGTGAAGAGATGAGAGATGTATGCATCTCCACAGACGACGACTGCCCTCCAAAGGCCTTCAGAAATGTGTGCATTCAGACGGACAGAGAGACCTTCCTCAAACCCTGCGAAGGTGAAAGCAAGACAACCAGAAGTAACCAAATAGTACCCAAAAAGCTGAATATCTCCTCTTTAACTCAGCTTTCTCCCCCAAATGACAACAAAGACATTCATGTACCACTTCAGACTGGGGAAAGCATCTCATCAAATCAGCAGAAAATATCACCCCCACCACCTCCACCACCTCTACCCTCTACTATCCCCCCACCTCCGCCCCTCCCACCTGGACTTGGACCTCTGCCACCAGCACCTCCGCCACCACCTATGAGTGCTGGACCACCACCACCTCCTCCTCCACCCCCTCCACCACCTCCACTACCTCCAAGTGCTGGACCTCCCCTACCTCCTCCCCCTCCACCACTGCCTAACTCCCCAGCTCTACCCAGCAGTGGGGGTCCTCCTCTTGCTCCAACACCCCCTGGGCTTGTACCTCCACCTCCTCCTGGACTCTTCTTTGGACTCAGCTCTTCTTCTAGCCAATGTCCTCGGAAACCAGCCATTGAGCCCAGTTGTCCTATGAAGCCTTTGTACTGGACTAGAATACAAATAAGTGATAAGAGGTAAGCTCTCCCCTGGTCCATTCTCATCTTGTGAATTCTAAGGATTTTTCCCACTCGATGCTTTATTCTTGCATCAGCCATTCTCAAATGTGATATAGGAATTCCTTAGGTACACAAGGTTGGGATGTCTAGGGAGAAGATCCATCTGTACCAGGTCCTCTCTGTTCATGCTACAAATTGATGTGGGAAGAAACCATGTGTTTAGTGTCTGATTTGTCTCTAAAATAAGTCTCATTTTGTAGATTTGAGAAGAATCCAGGACTAAGCAAGGGCCTTCTCCAGTGTACTTGTAACTAATGAGTAATCATAAAGAAATTGATCCTGAATCTATACTATAAGTTCACTGAGACTTTTAGGATATCTTTTGTGATATATTTTCTTGTTTTTAGATGATATCATCAACGCTATGTTTTGGATATTTAATAGCTATGTGTATTTTTCAGTTTTTATTAAAAGAATAAGGTATGACTGGGTTATTCTTCAGATCAGAAGGAAATCCTAAAACATAAACTCTCTCTGCTTGAACTCTGATTCATCTAGTTGTTCACATCCTTGCATCTTTATTCCTTGTTGCCCTTCATAGAAAGTGCCAGTGTGTGTATAACTAACATGAACGACACCTTTTTATTTGTATGATGGTTAAGTTTGGCCTGAAAGACAGCCCAATATGGTGGCTCAGAAACTTCCTTGCAAACAGAGCTGAATCTTGATTTTTCTGTCTAATTTCTGAGCCTGTCAGGAGAGATGTTGAGTTATTTCTTGACCACTTTATTAGTTTTGAAGTTTGTTTGCAAAGAACATTAATAGAGAACACATTTCTAAACTTATTCTCTAAATCAAGATGTGGTAGTGAATTTTCGAGTTGATAAAACGTTTTGCTTAGGGAGGGCAGGACACTAATCAAAATAACATGCAATTCATTTTACAAAACAACCAGATATTGCAGAAGGAGAAATGGAGAATGCCTTAAAACCACCTGCATGTTGAACTAAGCCGATGATGTACTTCATATTGTCCCCTTTCCTCTCACCAAAAAAAAGGGGTGCAAGAGTTTATCTGTAGACTAACTTGTTATTTTTTTAATGCTAATACTTTATAATTTCCCAAATGAATGCCTAAAAAAATGAGATCATCTTGAAATAGTTCCTATCATTAACTAACAAGCTAGTATTCCCCATTCACATCTGAGACTCAGGTATGTCCTGAGAAATGAGTTCCCAGAATATTTATTTTGAGTTGTGTTCCTTTATTAGTGTTCTCAAATTAGTGTGCAGTCATTCCAGGGTGATGAATCCCACCTGTTGGCCCTGGAGTAGTGTGTTTGGCAGCACGCAGAGCTGTTCCCACCTGTGCCTCACTAGCCTGACTTCATTCCCTGAGAGACTTCATGAACAACCAATATCACAGACCATAGCAGCCATAGAACAGTTTCACTGGAGGATATGGGCCCTGTGCCCACTACTCAAGGTGGGATAAAGTCAGACTGGGAATAATCTTTGCATATTTTCTTCCTGTTATCATTTGCCATTTATTTATTATTTGCACCGGACATTGAACCCAGCAGGACCTTGTGCATGCTAGGCAAATGCTCTACCACTGAGCTACATTCTCAGTCCTGTAGTTTGCTATTTTGAGAAATAATACAATTGAATACTTTGAACACTCAAGTTCTTGCTAGTTTTACTATACATCTAGAGCTTTACTTTTGAGCCAAATGGAAAGGAGATGAATGGGAAATCAAGAAAGCTGGTGCCTGGTGAATGTGTCAGCCTTGAACCTGAGTGCTGGACAGTGGGGGCTGCCCCTCCATGATGTTAAGACCCCAGAATGGCCACTTCCTGCAGGTACCACACTTTCAGTCCCTTTCATCTTGAGTCCCTCAAAATACTTTGTAATTGTGAGCACAACTACTTGTTTTCAGTGAAATTAGTTTGAAGAATCTGAATAGTATTTGTTGGTGAGTAAAATGAAAATCGCTTGGGAGGTGAGATGGTATTGTGCAGCCAGAGGGGTGAGCACTTTGTATAATGGATACTTGATAAACTTTGGTCTTGATCTGGGAAACCAGGAAGAAAATGTGAATGCATCTCACCCACCAAGATTCCCTTTTCACACTAGCATGAACTGACTTTTTTTTTTTTTTTTTTTTTGCCATTTTTCCTTCTTTGATGTCTGTTTTTTAATTTCTAGAATAGAAAGGCACATTTAATTAAGGAAAAACAAACTCACCTAATTCCTTTCCTGCTTTCTAGTAAGTTTGGTCTTCCCCACCCATTTCCACTCTTCCCTCCCTTTTCAGCTGGAATTTTATGTTCAGTGGTCACAAAACAGTTGGCCATTATGGCAGGTCATCCTGTGTGAGCAGATACTTGTTATGCTCTACAAATGCCAACTGCTTCCAACTCTGAGAGAAGTTGTTCCAAAATTCATTTATTTAGATTTGGAAATGCTTTTCCCACAGAAACCATGATGTAAATGATGATGAGGTACTCAATTTGACTCCCAAACTCAATTTACTCCAGAATACCAATGCATTACAATACTAGTCATACTGGTCATACTGGCCTGTCCTCACGGTCAATGGAGCTGGACCAACCAGGTGCAGGAGAAGAAAGACAGGTGTGCTCTGCCTGATCAAACGTCTCCTTACCTGCCCAGAATCTGCCTGAAGCCCAGACCAGTATCCCTTACCATGCTGTAAAATTCCAGGGCTCTCTACCCTAATCAAGATCGCCCTTTCTGACAGGTGCAGTGTCACATGCGTGTAATTGCAGTGGCTCAGGAGGCTGAGGCAGGAGCATCTTGAGTTCAAAGCTAGGCTCAGCAACTTAGTGAGGTCCTAAGCAATTCAATGAGACCCTGCCTCAAAAAATAAAAAGGGCTGGGGGTGTGCCACTCAATTCACGGTTGAGTAACCGTGAGTTCAATCCCAGAAAAAGTTCCCCCTTTCCTCAGTTCAGCTGACGAAAATCCCTTAACATAATGTTGTCCAGAATGGTGTTTTGTAATTTGAAATACAGATTTCAAATCGAAATTAATTGAGTGGCAGAGGGTGTGACTGAGGAAGGAACACAGATGATTCACTTTATTGGGAATGTTCTAGCTTTTGTGATGAGCCATGGTTTCTCAGGTGTTTATTATATTATTATACTTTATAACTTAAGTTTGTCCTATATGTACTATTAAATGACTCAAATATTATATTAGAAAAATTATAACTTAAAAAAAAAGAAGGAAAAACAGAATCTGGCCAGAACCAAAATGTCATCTTTCCTGAGAAAGATACACCTAGCAAAATGTGAACAAGCTGATCCAAAAAAGCTAGCATTGCCAACTATTGTGAATACGAAAGTCACCTTGTAATATGAAAAAAGTGATTATGTAATATATTTATATGTAATAATAGTTTTAATTTTAGTTCTCATTGACAGAAAATATGTATTGAAACAAAGATTAAGACTTTGGGTGTTATGGATCATGTGTGTGTATACATATATATATATATATGTCATATATACAGGCTTGAAAGCAAATATAGGTGAGGTTTAATACAGACTCTCTTTCTCAGCTGCAGAACTGGGCATTTCCCTATTTCTAAAAGATAAAACAGCAACTTTAGTTGAAATCCTGTGGGGGTTGCAGCCCAATGGAGGAATTTTAGGGTTTTGTTGTTTGGGAGTGGGATATTATTAATGAAGTACTTTTACATGGGCACAGGCTACATGCACACTAATGACCTTGAACTAAGTTCAGTTAATCCTAAAAACTGCTTAAAACCCATAGAAAAAGTTCAATTAAGGCAGATCTTTACCTTACTACTCCATTTTCAGGCCCTTTTAGAATGTCTGTATCTCAAAATTGGTTATCTCTTCAACTCTTATGTGATGCCAACTTCTTCCCATCATGTGATAGAAGTGTCCCCGACTCAGGGAGGAGAACCTTGTGACTACAACCTCAGGCCCAGGACTTCTAGTCCCATGAGGCTTCCCTAGCCTCTGACTATCTAATGACTGTACTTTTTTGGAAGTGTGTATGTATGCGCACGTGTGTGTGTGTGTTTAAATGTTTTATGGTATATTTTGACTTTAAAGGTAGAACATAAAATGATTTTCTCTAAGCATTATTAGAGCTTTATATTTTAAAAATGAAATAAAAATTAAGAAGAGATATGATTATGTTATAGTCTCTTCTCTCATTCTTATGGTTAACTTGCCATTTTCTCTTTTAAGCCAAAATGCTACACCGACCTTATGGGACTCCTTAGAAGAACCTGATATTCGGGACACTAGTGAATTTGAGTATTTATTCTCCAAAGACACAACTCAGCAGAAGAAAAAACCTCTGTCAGAGACCTATGAGAAAAAAAACAAGGTCAAAAAGGTATTGAGCGATTATAGTAATGGTTTTAATTACATATACATTTTTGCCATCTGTGGGAATCTACTATGTACTTCTGCTTTACTTTCCCTCTGTTTTCAGAAAATGTTTTGGAATGTTTTGAGACATAAATGGCAAAAAGGAGCCAATAATTCAAGAAATCTGTGCTTGCTATTTTGGTTGTATCCTCTGAACTTTCAAAATTTAACCTAAATTCTTTCAGCCATTAATTCTGTTAAAAAAATGTAATATTAATTTGCTGTAAGGGAAAGTAGCTTGTAGGCTATGTGAAAAACAGGGTTTAGTCAGGCACAGTGGCATAGGCCTGTAATCCCAGCAGCTCAGGAGGCTGAGGCAGGAGAATGGCTAAGTTCAAAGCCAACCTCAGCAATTTAGTGAGGCTCTAAGCAAGTCAGGGAGACTGTGTCTCCAAATAAAATTTTTAAAATTTTATGGGAATGTGGCTCAGTGTTAACATTAAGTGCACCTGGGTTCAATTCCTGGTAGAGAAAAAAATGTATATAATAAGGAAAGAAAAAAGAAAAACAGGGTTCATTTATAAATTTATTCATTTAATAAATTTTTATTGAGGTCTTATGGTGCTAGTTGTACACAGTACAACTATGTAGCTATTTAAGTAATAAGTAAAATAGATATTTGGTTCTTCACCTTCACTATCCATGTTCTAGTTTTGTCCTTGTGACTTATGACTACCATATGGGATAGTACAGAAATTAAACATTTCTATCATTACAGAAAGTTCAGAGGAACAATGTTGTCTAAGTATTTGGAATATTTTGATGAAAATAAACAAATAAACAAAAAAAAAAAACTGGTGATCCTTCCCTGTAGAGCTCATATTAACCATCAGCATTAAAAACCAACCTTGTAAATCCCATCCTAGAGAAATGAGCGGGGTAAGGAGTGCCAGTTTTGCAAGGTGGGGATGGGGTCTGCAATACTAAATAGAGTGTAGGCCTCACTGAGAAGGTGACTTCTGAGCAAACTCAAGAACCGAGAGCCACTGGTCACCTGCAAGAGAATGAGTTTACCATCTAGCAATCAGGCAGACCTGAGGCAGATGATAGATTTGTCTAAATCAGAAGCACTAGGCTCTTCAATTCTGTGCACTGTAGTCCCTGAGGTGTAGCACAAGGTGATGTCTGCTGTAGTTTGGATAAGTGTCCCCTCCAAAAGTCCATGTATCAAAGACTTGGCTCCCAAGTTCCTGTTACTAGAAGTTGGTGAGACCTTTAGGAGATGGGGTGTGGGAAGAGGTCTTTAGGTCTTTGGGAGTATGCCCTTGAAGGATATTGTGGGACTTGGATCTTTTCCTCTCTCTTGATCATGAAGTGAGTAATTTGTTCTGCCATGCACCCTTTTCCTGGTGCGCTGTCCTTGATGGACCTAACCAATGGGGCCAACCTGATCTTCTAATGGAATGTCCAGAACCATGAGCCAAAGCAAACCTTTTCCCTCAATAAGTTAATTGCCTTAGGTATTTTGTTGCAGTGACAAAAACTAATACAACATCCACTCATAATGCTATTCTAAGTGATGATTAAATGAAGTAATGTGTGTGTTGGATTCAGCATAGTTCCTGGCACACAATCAGTCTTCTATCTAAGATAGCTAATGGCATTTTTGCCATTGCTACTATTTCTCTGCATTGGTGTTTTGATAATAGCAGAGATGATGTTAAGAAGACAATAGAATATTTGGTTCTGATGTTGATTTTCTTTTTTAAAATTATTCTTTATGGATATACATGACAGAGTATTTTTGACATACGATAAATACATGGAGTATATATCATTTTAATTAGCATCCCATTCTTGTGTTTGTACATGATGTGGAGATTCACTGTGGTGTATTCACATATGAACATAGGAGTTATGTCTGATTCATTCCACTATCCTTCCTATTCCCATGTCTCTCCCTTCCCTTCATTCCCCTTTGTCTAATCCAATGGCCTTCTATTCTTCCCCTCCCCACCCTCCCTTGTTGTGGGTTAGCATCCACATATCAGAGATAACATTTGGCCTTTGGTTTTTGGGGATTGGCTTATTTCACTTACCGTGATAGTCTCCAGTTCCATCTATTTTTCAGCAAATGTCAAAATTTAATTCTTTATGGCTGCATAGTAGTCCATTGTGTATATATACATATTTTATTTATCCATTCATCTGTTGAAGGGCACCTAGGTTGGTTTCATAGCTTGGCTATTGTGAGGAGCTGCTATAAACGTTGATGTGGCCGTGTCGCTATTGTACGCTGATTTTAAGTCCTTTGGGTATATAGCAGAGAGTGGGATAACTGGGTCAAATGGTGGTTCCATTCCAAGTTTTCTGATGAATCTCCATACTGTTTTCCATAGTGGTTGCACTAAATTTGCAGTCCCACCAGCAAATGAATGAACCGTTTTCCTCACATCTTCACCAACATTTATTTGTATTCTTGATAATTGCCATTCTGACTGGAGTGAGATGGAATCTCAGTGTAGTTTTAATTTGCATTTCTTTAATTGCTAGAGAAGTTGAACATTTTTTCATGTATTTGTTGACCATTCATATTTCTTCTTTGGTGAAGTGCTTGTTTGCTGTGACCCACACAGCAACAACAAAGACTCTCAAGTAGGGGCAACAGGAGATTAATAAAAGCACAGAGACATTTTTAAGAAAAGCTGGGGCCAGGTGGAACACGCATCTGGTGGAGGAACAGTGACCCAGAAATATCCCACATGTTTATTATATAGGATCTCATTATCAGAAAGTTAAACTACAGAAGCTTTGTGAACTGTTCATAGCTTATAAGTTATCAAGAGGCTTCTTTGTGCACTAAAAAGTTATGGAGCTAGAAATATGTTGTGGCTATCCTGCTATTACAGTGTTAGGAATATCCTGTGGCTGTCCTGCTGTATCAGAAACCCATTTTACTGAGATGTCTGATAACTACTGATGTCAGAGCTGAGTATCAAAGCTGTTCACATCTTCACCTTTTGGCAAGGAACATTTCTCAGGCTTGGCTTTTGCCCCCACCTCAGGATCAACCAATGACTGGGACTCATCTGCTCTCCACACTTGTTCAGTTCCTTTGTCCATTTATTGATTGAATTATTTGTTTGGGGGGGGTAAGTTTTTGTGTTCTTCATATATCCTAGAGATGAATGCTCTATCTGAGATGTAGGTGGCAAAGATTTCTCCCATTCTGGAGGCTCTTTCTTCACATTCTTGATTGTTTCCTTTGCTGTGAAGAAGCTTTTTAGAGTGATACATTCCCATTTCTTAATTCCTGATTTTATTTTTCGTGCTTTAGGAGTCTTTTTGAGGAAATTGGTTCCTAAGCTGACATGATGAAGATTTGGTCATACTTTTTCTTCTAGAAGGTGCTGGATCTCTGGTCTAATGCCTAGGTCCTTGATCTACTTTGATTTGCATTTTGTGCAGGGTGAGAGATAGGGAGGGGTTCAATTTCATTCTACTACATAGGGACTTCCAGTTTTCCTAGCACCATTGTTGAAGAGTCTGTCTTTTCTCCAATGTATGTGAATGGCACCTTTGTCTAGTATGAGATAACTGTATTTATGTGGATTTGTCTCAGTGTTTTCTATTCTGTTCCATTGGTTTTCATGTCTTTTTTTTCCCCCCAATACCATGCTGTTTTTGTTATTGTAGCTCTGTAGTATAATTTAATGTCAGGTATTGTGATGCCTCCTGTATTACTTATCTTGCCAAGGATTGCTTTGGCTATTCTGGGTCTCTTATTTTTCCAAATGAATTTCATAATTGCTTTTTCTATTTCTATGAAGAACATCATTGGAATTTTAATAAGAATTGCATTAAATCTGTATAGTGAGGCCTGTTGCTATAGCTCCATTGGTAGAGTGTTTGCTTCTAATGCACCACAAAAAAAAAAAAAAAAAAATCTGTATAGTGCTTTTGGTAATGTGGCCATTTTGACAATATTAATTCTGCCTATCTAAGAACGTGGGAGATCTTTTCATTTTCTGAGGTCTTCTTCAATTTCTTTCTTTAGTGTTCATTGTAAAGGCCTTTCACAAAATTTAACACCCATAAATCAGTTGTGTTCCTATACACCAATGATGTATCAGCTGAAAGAGAAATCAGGAAAACTATCACATTCAAAAAAGCCTGATGTTGATTTTCTACTTAAGCTTTGGGCTAGTTGTCTTCCTTCTCACATTTTCTTCCTTCTGTAAAACATGATTAACAATATTCTAATCTATCCAACCTATCAGGATGTTATAAAATTCAAATCTATGAGGACTTAAAGAAGTGTTTTAAAATGTGCATAATATTGAATGATATTACTACCATCAACATTTCCTTCTTAAATTATATGGTGGGTTCATCCATTAATTCATAACTTGAGCAATAGTACAGTTATGAAATTGATTGCAGCTTACAGAAAAAAATGGGAAATGTCCAACTGTAGCTTTCTGTTGGTCATATCAGATTTTTCCATTGATTTGAATTATGAATGAAAATCATGGTGAAGTTTTTCATCTCTTAAGTTCACAAGAATTGTATTACCATGAGAAAGTAATCTCCATTGTTGGATAGCAGAACAAATCTTTTAAGAGAACAAATTGCATGGAACAGTTTGAATTTTTCTAATAAAGCATTAGGTCCCAGGCAAGCAGTTGATGTACTATGATGTATATTCCTGTCCAGTAAATTTGTATAAAATATAGTATGTCTGACCTTGTAACCAGGCTGACTTTTTAAAATGCCATCTATAGAAACAGAAAACTATTGTTGCTACACGAAATGCAAAAGAAAAATTTTCGCATTCTATAAACAGCCTCAGTTTACCTCTTTTAGGAAAACTTCTCTAGTTAACTGGAAGTTCTGAAAGTCATACCGCATCATACTGAATTTACTTGGGCTGCTTCTTCTTCGATTGCTGTCACTCCCTTGGTTTCTCCCTGGTAACATGTTATTCACTCATAAAATGAAATATTTCCATTTTGGTGAATGAATTTTATGTTTTTAAAATATCAAAACATCTGGTCACTTATTTCATATCTGATAATTGCCTATTTAACAGTGGATTTTAAATTAAGGCAGTTAGTACTTACCTTGTTTCTGTCTGAGCGGGGCGATTTCCTTCATTTGAACTTTATGGATGGTGAGGTTTCATTACCCCCTAGAATCCATGCAGTGTGTGAGGTTTTCTGTAAGCGGAGGCAGAAATGTGAGTCTATGAAGCTTTACGGTAAGGATGCTGCTGCTTTCAGCAAGCTTTGTGGCCTACCTTAGAGATGAGGTATTAAGTTTTAAAGCAAATAACAAATTGAATCAATGCCAAAAAGCTCCAATCTTGCTTCCTATGAGTCTTCCCTCTGTGCCTGTGGAGATAGGTCCCTTGATCTCTTTCAAGTGTCAGATGTTTGTTTCTTTTCTCTCGAAATGAAAATGAAAGGTTTTTTTTTAGAGCTGGTGAGCAGCTGAGGAGTTTCAGCAGTGGAGGCCAACTTCTTCAGCTTAATCACAAGAATGGTTCTTGTACAAGAAGAACAGGAGAACATTTGCCAAATAAGGTTCTTATTATTAGGATGATGACTGAACTGAAGAAAGAACTGTGTATGTTGGAGATTTAAAAACCCAGCATCAGCCAGCATTGAGACATAAACACGCACATGCCTTAAATGGAAATGGTCTCTATCCCTCTGCACTTTCCACATTCATATTTCAGAAAGAAAGGAAAGAATTGTCAAGAGTCTGCTGAACTCAGATAATACTTTCTAGATCCAGTCTCTATAATGGTGTTTAGATTTCCAACCTCTTGCATTGGTTTAAAGTAAGCAGAAATGTACGTATTCTCAAACTGGGCAGAGCTCCTGCTCCAAGACATCATGTAGTCTAAGAGCTAGAAGGAACTTTCCCATCATCTAATTCCATTCCCTCATTTGGCACATTAGAAAGACGAAGTGTCTTCCAGGGGTTTGCCCATCTTTGCCTAAGAAGACATTACTCATAATGCACTTTGAGTGGAGGGATGTACAAGAACCTCAGCGTAGTCTGCCTTTCCTGGTTAGTTAAATGGTAATTTGCCATACCTCTGATAGTAGCAACTTTTACTGGGATGCTCCATTTGAAGTTTCAGAATGAGAACAACTGCTACCAAGACCAGCAAGTCACAGCTACACACTTGAGCAAGTCCAAAGTATTTCCTGTATTTTAAGATTATCCAGAGTGTTCTTCAGAGTCTTCCAAAAGAAAAATGAATATTTGAATGAAAAGTTGTGCTTTATATGTAATTCTAGCAAGGAAACATGCAGATTTGGAGCCTAGGATTTTCCTCTGACTGTTATCAATTCCATTTTAAATATAAGCTATAAAAAATTAAGCAATTAGGACAACTTCATTTTGCATACCCAGATAGGTGGCTTCCTCATTTGTGACACTAGACTGCTCTGCCACTACAAATATAGCAGTAACCAAATTAAGAAGCAGAGCTGAATATGGCAGCACTTGGTGGTGTCACCACTTGATACTGTCTTTTATTTTTTTCTCTTCTAAACTTCAGAGCAAGTGATTTAACCTTCCCACACTGATTTCTCCTCTGTAAAATGGGAATAACAACTCCTTAATGTGGCTTTTATGAGAGTAAAGGAAAATTATCATTATGAAAAGATTTTAACAGCCCTTTTCTGGGATCTTGTACTAATCTCTTAGTTTATGAACCAATGCGAAAGTTTTGGAGAGAAAATCCTGAACATCATTGATTCCTGAGGTTTTCCTGGTCTTAAAATATCGTTGTGTTCCTTTCTGAAACTATTTACAAATGGTCATTCTTTCAATATGTGTAGCAGTATTCCACAACTTCCTTTAATGTTGCATTTCAACAGGTTGTAGTTCATCTCAGGTTATTTTATATACACTTCTTGCACTGTAAAATAAGAGTGTCCTCTGTCAATATGTCCGCATTTACATTGTCCTTAAGGTACACTTGCCTCTGAGAAGGTGAGTACCCTGACCAGGATCCAGAAATCCATCTTTTTGTCTGAGAGTCTTTTTCCTGGTTTCTGTGAAGGAAGTAGCTATTCTGATAAGCTTTCCAATTGCATTCTATGCTTGTGTGATACCTTTATGAGAATCAGCATGACCTCTCTTGAAATGGTATGATCTAACTTTGAATCATAAATCATCTCTGTTTCCTCTTGTATAAGGTATATAAAAGCCTTCCTCTCCCTTCTGTCTTTTTAGTAGCCATTTCTTAGGAACTAATGAAATATGCTGGCTATGTCCTGTGAGTGCTCTGGGGTAGGTGGGCTGTGATGGTTGAGCTGACACTTGTGTGTTGAAACTTTCTGGTGCCAAAAGTTTTCAGCATTGATTATAATTTGGTCACTTTGGTAAGGATCATAGCTGTAATTCTCAAATCCTAGACTTTGTGTCTCAGTTTACTGGGGAGGGTTAAAGGGTGGAAGGAGAACATTGTTTAGAAGCCTGAATATAAATTTATAGAGTTTTCATAACCTGTTGCCTTCCAAGTTTATATTATTTCAGCATTTGTGACAAAGATGATTTCTCTTGGCTGCCTTGGAAAGGTATGTGTATTACTTTTCCCCCTGGGGTAGGCTGAGTTTTTCTGCCCTTTTACATTTCTCATGTGTTTGATAAATGAACAGTGTGCTAGGGTTTATCATCCAGAAAATGTTCTGTGTGTTGATTGTACCAGTACATGACCTAGGATTGTTAGTGCTGTATCCAGACTCCTTGAGGTTGTAGAATGATTGAAGTTTGCTTATTCTTCAGTTTAGAGGACCCAACTGGCCAAATTGACCCAAAGGAAGCAGCAGCTTTTACTCCATGACAGGCACCAGTTTATAAAAATTCTACTTTGTAAATTCTATTTGGAAATGAGATGGCGCAAAAAGTTAGGTTGTACCTGTACTTTATTTGCTTATTTTTTTATAAAGTGGTTAGAACTTGTCAAATATGGATATCAATGATTCTTTCAGAATGTTTGAATCTGAATGTTGTTCTTGGAGTTCAACTGTGTTTCTCCTGTTGGCTGTTGAACAGTAACTTAATCTGGGTTTGTATCTCAAGCCAGCTGCAGTGTCATTAAGATGCTCATTACCTACCCCAAACCACAAGAGGGCACCTTAGAATGCTGTGACATGAAGCTAAATTCTCTTCCCTCCTTAGGCATAGGGAAATGGAACCAGGAAGAGAATAGCTGCCCCTGAACTCCCTCTTTAGACTTGTTAAATCTTTGTTGTGGACCATGAGGTCAGTTTTCATAGCACATTACCCACAAAGAGTATTGGGAGCCAAATGCATATTAAAAAGTCGTGTAGGTATTAGTAGGATAAAAATCATTCATAGGTATAGTTCCAGTGCATAGAATGAATGATCATAGCATAAAAATTTATTAGGTATTAGACTTAACCCCTTTGGATCTGAGTCCAGAATATCCACCCCCCAACACACACACACTTTTTAAATAAATAAACAAATTATTTGAATATAGATTTGGGATTATCTAATTCAAAATGAAAAACAATGTGATTAGGCATTACAAGATATTCTACGAGAGAACTACTCTAAAGACATGAGCTTTTCAAAACCATTTATCCATTCCTGGGTAAAGTTTTGAAATCTTGTGCATATTTTCCTAAGGCTCACCCATTTATCCTCAATATAGTCCCTTTCTGAGACAGTGGCATGGACTGGAACTCAGCATGAGATGGGGCTGAGTACCAGTGCCAGGACCTTGATGGTGGCAGTCACTCCTCTGACCTCCAGGTCTCAGCTAGAAGTCTGTGGGGGACATAGAAGGAATATGGAAAGATCCTATATGTACACTTAAGTCACATACCCGGATTACATGGAATCTTCATAGCTGAACTTACAAATGCTTTAAAATGAAGGGTACAGCAACTCCTTCACACCCACATGACCTCATAGGCACGTGCATAATATGAGCAGAAAAAAGTCTTAATAGCTTGGTATTTATTTAATATTTCTCAAATGGAAATGATGATGGAAGATATCACTAGTAGAAATCCAAAATTAAATAAGTTAATATACAGCAACAACCAGTGGATTTGGGTTGTTGCTGTATATTAACTTATTTAATTTTCAGAATCCAGTGAGCTGATTACTGTTATTATTCTCATTCCGTAGATGAGGAAACTAGAGCCTGAGGGATTGAGGAACTTGTCTGTCACCACACAACTTATAGGTGGCAAAGCTAAGGAGTGACTCCAGGAACAAGCCCAGAGCTCATGTTCTTAATTACTTAGAAAATAGTGTGTTGGTCTAAATTTAATTACAGACCTAACTTTAAGTTCACTTGGTGAGGCCGAATTTTATTTCCTGGTCATTGTATAGTGAAAGAAGCACTGGCTTGGTGTCAGACGTTTTCTAGGTCTTAGTTTTCTCGTCTTTGAATGATAAACTTTAATTTGAAAAATTCCAAGACTCTGGCCATTATTTCTGTTTTGCAGACAAGCATGCTCAAAATTCATCAGTTTTCTTTTCTTTTCCTTTTTCTTTTCTTTTTTTACTTATTAGAAGGAAGACAGACAAGAAAGTTGCAGGATCCAATCTTAGCCTGAGAGACCAAGGCACGTTCTGATAAATCAGTCTGCCTGCTATAAACCATCACTAGCTTTGGTGAGTCATAGGTACAAGGGAACTCAGGGAATAATCTTCCAGTTTTCAAAGAATTACTTTTAGATAAACCAAGTTTCTTTAGGCACTGGGATATTAAAGTACTGGAAACATCATGGGAACGAACACTGCAGTGGAAATTAGCTAGAGTTCTTGTCTTGAACACAATCAATTAGCAGTGGTTGTGTCTGGTCATGTTACCTTAGTTTCTTTAACGAACATGATGTCTGGAGTGGAAATTTAAAAATACTCTTTTCCAGGTGCAAAATATCAGACTATCTGCATGTGGACACTTCCACACATACTTTTAAAACAGCATGTGCAAGTGTGTGAGTAGAACAAAACTGTGAATTTGAACCTAGCCTAGTCAGTGAGTTACATGGAATATACCACAAACCAGGCTTCAACCACAGTGTTTCTCTCTTCCAAGATGCAGTATTTCCTCATCACAATTGTCCTTATGTAACAAAAATGTATCTAGCAGCAGCAGCAGTTGGTCATTGGTTGAGCTGGCCAGTGCCCACTGAGTTGGCATGATCCTTCATCACCCTTTCCTCATGCCTTAGCAGTTTGCAGGGTCCAGAGGCCAAGAGTTCAGGTTGCACCAGATGGTGCTGACCACATACTTCCTAGGAGAGTCTGTCTTGACCCCAGGTACTATGACCACATTTCCAATTTTTGATAAAATACCTTTGACCCAGTGCTTGATTTCCTTTAGGCCTGACCTGATTTCTCTCCAGCTGAGGCTAATTTGCATGGCTGTAAACACGGTCCTTACAAAGCTCACCAACTGTGATAAAAGCAAAGGAAACCTGAGACCACTGGAAACTCAAAAATCCGCCTTCAGTATCCAGGGCTGACTCTGAGTCACGCCTCAACCCAGGAGGCTGCCAGCCTGCAGCAGCTAAAGAAATGTTATTCTGATTGATCTGATTAGGGCAGCAAGGTTAGCCATGGTCAATTTACAAAGACAGTATGAGAAGAAATCATGTGTGTAGCCATGTTATGGGTCAATGAGGCCCCTGCCAGAAGTTATGAAAAGCCACTACTCTGCCAGGACCATTATCAAATCTCCTGGGTAGGGTACAAATGGGATTGGAGGTTTAGGGGACCCCTCCAGTGGAATGAATGACAAAGGGGATTGGATTGCAAAGAACTAGTGAATCATAGTTGCTTTCAGCTGGATTCCTTAGCTGCCAAGCCCCTGCTTTGTGAGTGGGGGAGCCTGAGTTCCCCAGTACAGCGAATGGAAAGGAGGTGCAAAGACTGATTCGACATGGACACGGGGCTCTGTGGTGACCCACAGAAGCAGCCAGATGGAACCTATTGGGCATTTTGATCCCTCCTTCACCACAAAAGTGGTTTAATTGGGATCTGGCTCCAGGCCCTGGTTACCAAATAACCTGAGTTTTAGTGTTTTCATTTTCATTAATTAACTTTTATGCTAGGTACCTTATTAGTCACATTAAGGCATTTTGCATGTGCAGAATATCCTAGGAGGTGAGAAGGAGGTCTTTAAAAATAGCAAAGAGTTGCAAGTACCAGGGGGTTAATTCATGACCTAATTATCACATCACCTTTTACTTTCCTGTAGACTCTTGTACAACTTCCTTGGTTTAACATAAGCACTGAAACAAACTTTTAAAGTTTGCTTTCAAATGGTCATTGCATTCATATTGATTCAGAAGATTTTTTGGATGTTGTACCCTGGGTGTGGTTCTCTTCCTCGCGTCCAATTCAAGAACATAAATGTTACTTGCAACACTAGGGTAAGGCACATTAATTAACAAAGAAGATTTATTTAAAATTGGGCCAACAGAAAGCCACACTTCTTGAGCTGGGGCTCATTATAGATAGATCACTCTTTACTATAGTCATGTTACTAATGGAAAAAATGCGGCATTGAGGAGATCGCTTGGAGATCTTGAATGAAATTCAGAATGCAGCAGTAAAATCCCTGAAGCACATTATGTTTAGGATACTTTAGAAAGACGTTGGAGAAGCTGGGTCATGTGATGCTTTTTTAAAAAAAACTCAATCCAATGGAACCAAGCCACTAAATTGCCACCCATGGAAGTAATGGGCCTCTAACACTGAAGTACAGGGAGGAGTGGGGAGGACTCCTGACCACTGCAGAGTTCCCGTGTATCAACTGGGACCTTGGTGTTTTTCTCGGAACAGCAGGAAGCCAATGGCAAAGCGGGAACTCAGCTTTCCTGCCACCTACTTCTCCAGCACACCCAGTGCAGTGAGGGTCATAGACTAAGCATTGGAGATGGAGAGTAGGAGGGCAGCAGGGGGATTTGGAAAGGCCTGGCATTATCTGAGTCATCTCTTTGCTTATGGGATAAGGGCTTCCATCTTCCTAAAGATCATCTGTTAAGTTGCCCCCCTCATCTGCAAAGTGAGAATAATAATCAGACTTACTTTAAGGTGTGGTTGTCAGTGTTAAAATTAAAAAATCTATTTGACGTGTTTTGTCAAGTGCCCCAAGAGTGTTTGCTGCTTCTATCACCACCATGATTACCACCATCATCAGAAGGAAAAAGAATGAGGGAAAATGCTCTCGTATCACCCCCAAGGAGAGCAGAAGGTTGGTTATAACCTGCAGCCTCATCTCTCATTTAGTGATGGCTCCTGGCCCCCAGGGACTACCAAAAAATTCATTTTGCCCCCTACTTTTTTTTTGTGGCACTCAAGGGGAAGAACTATATAGGCAAAGTAAATGAATTTTAACGAGATACTCAGTGATGAATGTCCTCAATGTGTGCCAAGGTAAAACAATGAAGCAGAACAAAATGATGATAAAAATCTGTTTTCTAGTACTGCCTTTACTTGGCTTTCTTTTTTTTTTTTTAAACTTTATTTTATTTATTTATGTATTTATTTATTTATTTTTATGTGGTACTGAGGATTGAACCCAGTGTCTCACACATGTTAGGCAAGTGCTTTACCACTGGGCCATAACCCCAGCCCTTGTTTGGCTTTCTTGGTAATTTGAGTTTGTCAAACAATTTTAAACATGACAGTTTATGGTAGGTAATATAATGTGGCCTTCTTAAATCTTTGTAGAACATGATAGGTACTAAATAAATGTAAACATGTATGGAGGGCTGGGGGTGTAACTCAGGGGAAGGTACTTGCCCTGCACATGCAAGGTTTGATCCCCAGCACAGCAGAAACGACAACCACAAGTACAGAATGGCTAATTTAGGGGATGGTCAGACTCTTAAAGTAGGTTATCTCAGGTTGTTTTCTCTATTAACAATTAAATAGACTGAATCGTACTTTATTGTACTTTACTAAATTTTGTCATCATAAAACAGGAATATAGTTTTAAAAGTTAAATAGTATTGAAAGACTGAAGAAAAAGTTATGAAAATTTTAACAAATTTTCCATACAGAGCCCACCCTTATGACTAAAATGAAATTGCTAGAAATCATATATCATTAACAAAAGGATAGCTTAAATGTGTTGATATCAGAAGCCTCCTTACCTTTCAAAATTTACAATCATAACCATAAATAAGTCACGTGTTAAGAAATTAGTTATAAGACACTCAGAAAGCACTTATTACAAAAAGAAGTAAATACAAAGACAGGAAATAGCTAAAATATATGATCATGAAATTAGAAAGGAAGAAAAGATAAAAAATAAATTAAGGTTCCAAAATCAGTAGGTAGAAAAAGAAAATCAAGCACACCAAGAATTAGAATAATTTCCTAATATTTCCATTAGGCTGAACAATAAGAAAATGTCATTTTTATATGTTAGGTATACAGAATTTCATATGGTTCAACTTTATACAATTTTTGAAAGATAAGAATGGAAATTTTTTTAAAAACAATATAGTATAGAAGATCAATAAAGATGGAAGTTTTTTCTTTAAAAACAGTAACAACATTAAAGAACATTTGGCAAGAATGGGCAAAACAAACATAAGTAAGAATTGTAGTGCTGAAATTGCATGTAAGTACAGATGCATGGAAATGTGTAAGATCACACTGAAAACTCACTTTTGCCAATAGATGAAAATAACATGAAATGACTTCCTAAAATATATAAATCATCAAAACAGGAAGAAATAGACACCCAAATGGTCCTATAAATATTAAGGAAATTACATCAGTACTTTAAAATTGTCATACAAAACGTCAGGCCCAGAGTGGTTTATTACCCCCAAATTTCCTTCTCCTACACATAATGTTTTAGGGGATAGGAAATCATGTTAAACTCATGGCTAGTGTACATAACCTCCATGGCACTACCAGCACAGGACAGGACAATTTCTCTTGTCAATATGGATATAAGGATCCTAACCAGAGTATTACCAAACTCAATCTAGCAGTGTTTGATGATTAAATGTGGTTTATTTCACATTTGATTTAAAATTAGGAAACATTTTTTTAAGTTAGTAGATTAAGGGAAGAAAAACTACACGATTATCACAAAGGAAGATGGAAAAACATTTTATTTAATTTTCTTATGTTTATAATGAAATTTTGTACCTAACTAAACATGAAAGGGAAACACCTTTAGCCCCCAGAGAGTGTCTATAAAAAAGGCATGTGACAAAAGCATGTTTGGTGAAAAATTGAAAGCTTTCTTTTTGAAATGAGGACAAAAGAGAAATACCTACTCCTGCCTCTTTTATTTAATATTGTGGTAAAAACCCATGCCTGTGTAATAAGACAAAGGAACTCAAATACAGTGGAAAGGAAAAAAATGAAATCAAGTTGTTTACAGAGATTGTGATTTTCTGTAGAGAAAATCTCTATTGACCAATAAAAAATAAGAGACTATGGTATAGTTGGTAGACATATTAGCAGTATGTAATAATCACATTTTTATATACTAGCTATAAGTAGAAAGTGCAATTTTAAAATATCATCCCAGAACATAAAATATCTAAGAGAAATCTAAGTGAATGTAGTTGAGATTTAGTGTAGAAATTATTAAGCTTCATTGAAAGCATTTAGTAGACTTAGCCGGGTGCAGTGGTGCATGTCTGTGATCCTAGTGGCTTGAGAGACTGAGGCAGGAGGATCCTAAGTTCAAAGCCAGCAACCTAGCAAGGCCCTAAGCAACTTAGTGAGACTGTCTCAAAGTGAAAAATAAAGTGGGCTGGGGATGTGGTTCAGTGGTTGAGTACCCCCTGGGTTCAATCCCTAGTACCAAAAAAAAAAAAAAAAAAAAAGTAAAAAGAAAAGAAAGAAAGCATTTAAGTAGACATTAAAGGATAGTGGGGCATTCTCTTTATAAACAGAAAAGCCAGTATTATAAAGATGTCAGTGATCCCCAAATTGATGTCTGACTTCAAAGTAAATCTAATCAAAATCCAAGTGGGATTATTTGGAATTTAAAAAGCTTATTCTAAAATCTATGCAGAAGAAAAAGACTTCAAAATTAATCAGATTACTCCAAAAAACAAAAATGGAGTAGAATACTTACACGATTTCATATTTAAAAAATATAATTAAAAATAGTAAGGTAGCTTATAGAAGGGTAGTAATTGACAGAAACATAAAAAAGATGAATGTGGTATCTCAGACCAGTGGGCAAAATTGCCTATTAAAACAAGGATTTTTAAATCTTAAAAGGAAAGAAAATGAATCTCTCCCTCACTTCATGAATAAAAATCAATTCTAGATATATTAAGCATTTAAATGAGATCAGAAAAAGTTATCATTTTAGAAAAAAATGTATAAGCATACCTCTTGACCTCACATGGAACAGGCATAAACAAACACAAAACGATAAGGAATATGACTACTTTAAAATAACTCTATTAAAATAGAGAGCCTTTGCTCATCAAAAGATACCACAAAGAGTATGAAAAGATAGCTGTAAGCTTGAAGAACACTTATGTAACACACCCAACTAAGTAAAAACTGTTATCCAAAGGGTATATAGAATTTTTACCAATTAGTTTTAAAAAGCTCAACTTCTAATAGAAAGAAAGGAAAAAGAAACAGATTTGTCACGGAATAAGTGACCAAAAAACTTACAAAAAGATGATCAACAAACCAGCAATTAGGAGATGCAGAATAAAACTATACTGAGATGCTCCTCTGGACCCATTCATTGGCTTAGCTAAAATTAGAAAGTGCTGCTGTGAGGGTGTGGAATAGTAGTAACTCCCGTCGCAGCTAATGAGAGGGTTAGTTGTCCCATGCACTTGGAAAACAACTTGGTTCTGTCTAGTTCATGTGAACATGTCATATGCTTTGCCCAAATTTTTGCACCAGGAAACACATAATGAAAATGTTTGTAATACCGAAAATATGAAAACATCAACATTGTCCATCAGCACTGAAATGTTTAAATGAACTGAGGTATAGTCACACAACAGAATACTATACAGCTTTGAAAAAGTGTACTATACCCACCTGCTCCCACATTGATGAGTCTTAAACATGATTCATGTTTAAGTGAAAAATGAGGTTTTAAAAGATTGATTTGCCTACCCTGCCTTTCCCAGCACATAATGTCTCTCATTTACGTGTGTCTGATTTCTACTTTGTACCACCATGCCAACAAATTTATCACTTGCCCAACTACTTCTAACTTTATATTTTCTGTTCTGAAATTAAAAGGGTAGACTGGTTTTACTAAAGATAAATTTTGTGTTTCAGATCTTTGTTCTCATAATTTTGGGCCAATTTTACAGGAGAAAAGGAAGTAGAAAGGCCTGTACTCTACAAACCTGAAACTCAGAATAGTTTTGATTTTCTATCTTAAAGGTGATAACCTTGTTTCCAGCATGATTGGTTAGGGATGTGCATCTTTGCTGGAATGAGATATATTCAAGTGATACAACATGAGACTAGCAGTTAGACAATTGGGTGACTCTGGGCAAATCACTTACCAGGTATTTGTTACAGTCCTGTCTGGATGAGAGATCTTCAAGTTGTGTATATTTCTGATTCTGCTCAGGATGGGTTTGAACTCACTTTTCAGGGATGGTGGGGAGTAGATCATTTGGATCACTGTAGTCCTCCATTTACATGAAGATGGAGAGTATGTGCTCACTTGCCATAACAGCTGTGCTGTGAGAGAAAGGCAGATAATAGGACTATTTATAGGGAAATGTGGAGGATATACACTGCAAACCCTCCCAGGATCTTGTAGCAATTCTAATTTATGGTTATATGGTACTGTTTCATCTTTGCTTTCTTATTAACATTTTCTGGAATCTTTTAGGTATACAGAAGGAGCTCCAACCACTAGAAGAAATATGGTTCTTTATGTCAATGGTTGCTACCCCCAAAGTTAAGACAATAGAATGACCTGGGATATAAACTGTATGCATTGTAGCTATCATGGAAAATTAAGACTATGTAAAAGATTGTTCTAGGTCTGCAAAACGAAAATATAAAGTTACCTAAGTATCTTCAAAGGAGGAAGTATTCCCTTTGAGTTCTCTCAGCCATTGACATCGAGTCCAGGCCCTGAAGCTAGGAGGGGTCACTTTGATAGTGCCTCACTGTCCAAGCAGGAGTGGGAAAGAGCCAGGTAATTTGCATCATGGATACACGCAAAATCAAAGGCCATCCATCATCTCTGATATCTTGAATGCAATGATTATCATATCAAAGACATAGGATGACGTTGAAGATAATAACTTTTCTGTTGCCCATTATCTCTAACCAGCTTGGAGTAATTATTAGCATGTGTTGTTTCAAAAGTCTAACACTCTAAATTTTGGAAATAAAAGACCTATTTGAGCCACTGTGAATGTATATGAGACTGGATGCAAGGTTTTATTATTAGAGGAAAAATTATATGGATAAGATAGGAAGTCCAAAGGTCATGCAAACTTTGTTATTTAAAGATTTTAGGAGGTAAATAGACTGTGTTCTTGTGATTGGCTTTATATGAGAAAGTTATTTGTGATCCATATTGACTAAGTAGATAGCATTAACCGAGTACTCCAGAGAGTAAGGGACACGTTTTCAGCTAGTTATCTAGCAGAAATAAGCCTCTGGTGATCAGGGATTATATATACATACAGACATAGATTTCAAGCACTGTACTATGCACCAGTTACAGGCAGCGATTTTGATACATTCATTTGTGTCGCTTCACTACTCAGAGTGTGGTCCATGGACAAATAGCAGAAGCATCACCTGGGAACTTACAGAAATATAAGACTGTCAGATCCTGTTTTAGTTTCATAGGGCTGATTTAATAAACCTTCATAAATTGGTGACTTAAAAACAACAAAAGTTTAATGTCTCATGATTCTGGAGTCTAGAAATTCAAAATCAGAATACCAGGGGCCATTCTTTGGTAGCTTTGGTCCTGTCTGAGGATGGGGCAATGAATGTTGTTAATTTCTCAGTCATTTCTTCTCTCAAGATTTGTAAGCAGTGGGAAAGTGCATCTGATTTTGTTTGGGGGTTTCTTGTTACATAACGCAAAAGCTTCCAAACCATCACAAGTCTCTCCTGCCCACACCACCCCTTGCACTGCACCCCTGTGCTCAGCCGCAGCCTTCACCTGCTGTGGCCTCCTGTACATTTTGCTTTCTGAACAGAATCCATCAGTCTGAAAACCAATAAAAGCGTTTTTCTGTCTCATCAGTATGGGGATGAGATGCCAAATGTGTTCTCAGACTCAGGACAGAACGACAATTTGCCTTTTCACTTTTCTTGGTGAAGAGCCTAAGTCCTTAAAGTAAACTTCATCTGAGTAATTTTATGTGTCCCCAAAAATAAGAGCATGGAAGAGTTTCAGACTTAACAGTTTGACAGAACAGTGAAGCTTAGTTTCCCTTGAATCATTTAATGGGAAAGATTATCAGGCTGCGTGTGGAAAGCTTATTTAATGGCATTATCAGGCCAGTTGACAGAGGCCTTTATCCAGAAGCATACCAGGCCGTGCTGGCCATAAGAAACTAGGGCTCATTGGCACCGAGTCAGAGGCCATTTTATAAGATGGTGCCATGGAGCCAGCCAACCAGCTCCTCTGGGTGGGATGCCAAAGAATGGAGGGGGTGCAACATGGGAGAAGCAAGGAAACAAGGAACCTGAGTCAGCATTTATTCCCCTGGGCACCTGCCAAGGAACAATTATATGTATCCAAGGAAGCACTCAGTCTCCCTGAGGAGAGAAAGCAAGATGGCTGCCAACCTGGTTCTGCTATTCCTTCCAGTTGGCACCCATTCCTGGCATTGGCTGGGAGGAAGACTTGCTTATCCGTCTCATCTTCTGTTGTGGTCATATTGGAGATGGCAGTTAGGGTATAAGAACAGCTATAGTTATCAAGTGGGATTGTGTTCGTTGCTTCCTCCCATGATTTGTGTGTGTGTGTGTGTGTGTGTGTGTGTGTGTGTAAGGCCTGCATCTTGAGGCTACCACACCTCATCACCTTGCATCTTGTATCACTCCTTGGAACTTCTTTCCATTGGGAAATTCTCACTCTATTTTCAAAATTTGATTTTTAAAAAATTATTCATAAAACAAATTTCTGTTTGGGGTTTGTGAATGGGTGAGAGTTAAATGAAAATAAAAATTAAACCTAAGGGCTCTTTGATATTCCATTTCTGATCCCAGGAAGTTGCTGCTCTCAGATTGAGCCAAAGTTTAGACTCCATACGAATTTATATTTGTGATTTGGATATAACCAGGCTAAAGTATCAATTCGGTCATCCATGCTTGTAGCCCTTTGGAGAGGTACACTAGTTTCTACTTCTCTAACATGGAATTCTGCCTGCCTTCCACTAGTGACTTAAATGCAGTAGTCATTATTAAAGTACCTTGATCTACTTTAATAATTCCCATGACTTAGAAATGTAAAAGATCACTGTTGATTAGACAAGCTGATTTGTCCCTGGTAGTGTATATGTTTTATGCTAGCCTCTTAAGGTCAACACTTTGGAATAGTAGGAGATTTGATGAGTGCTGATGTAAAGCATAAGAAAAATATATTGGTAGTCTGAAGACATGAAAATAGAAATCGTATTTCTTAGAATTTTACTTTGGGAAAATCAAATTGTCTACTTTCTGTGTTTTTTATACTGTTGTTCAATTTTACTGAGAGAGGCAAATCGTGTACCCACTTATTCTCTATAACAAAGTGGACTGCATGTGGATTTTTGTTGTATATCATTTCTATAAAAGTAAATGTCTATCCACATATAAGGATTTATTTATTTGCTTTGGGTATGGGGTAAGCAATCGATTTGGACAGAAAAGGGAACAACTTTCACATGCACTTCTTTGTCTGAAGTGACCAAAGATGTTCATTTTTGATAACCCATGTGGCTGTATTAATAAACATATCTGATCTCCAGGCTCCATGATAAAACAGACTTCCCTGGAGATGTAAATCTGTGACTGAAACTGAAAAAATTCCAATGTAAGAACTAAGCCAAGGAATAAAATATCCCCTTGATCTTGTATAGATTTGAATTTTTTTGTGTCTAGCAAAGGTGTAGCTGTAGAAATTAATCTTTCCAATTGCAGACAGAAGGCTCCATGGAAGAAGTCTTCTAGGCTGCTCTTAATTTTGTGGCTATGCCAAACTCTCTCAGCTGAGCATGCTTCCAGCATTCGTGGTCTATTCAGAACCATTTATTTTTATTTTTACTTTTGGCCCTGTCTGCCAAGCTCAGGCAGAAAGCTGAAGATATATATGGATTTTCTGTACATGTGAAAATCCCACTGGACCTGGCAAACATTCTTTCTCAGTCTATCTGGCAAGACTTTTCTAGCTGAGTGGTCAGGGTGTGGTTTTTCCAGTGTAGCAAATCTGTCTTCCCATTTTTGTCTTAATTCTTATTCAAAGAGGCAAGTGAAAAAAATAATGCACATATGTGAGAAATAATAGTAATTTGTATATACTGGCTCAAGGTACAGGTTCGGACAGTGTGGGGTGTGGGCTTGCCCTTCCCTGCTCTGTAAGGCACTGTGAGAGCTCCTTAGGCAATGTAATAGTACGCATGTGTGACATGCCCTAATCCTGGCATGTGGCAGGAGCCTGGAAAGGCTTTGCTTTAAACTAGGCATGTCTAATAGGGTTTAACGCAACCTGTGAATTTGCTCCTGCACAAGGTCAGCGTGTAGGTCAATGGAATGCTGCCCAAATTGCATTCTCCCCCAGACTGTAATTATACCTAGGAGAGGGCCATGTGCTGCCAAGTTCAGCTGACTCCAGATAGGGCTGAGATAAATGGAGGGTTTGCTAACATTCCTCAAAACCTGATTTTTAAGGATCTGATATAAAGCATCTCTTGTTAAGAGTGATTTGAGCTTTATGAAGGAGCTTAGTGTAGAGGATGATGACCAGCTGTTGTCTGCCTTCCCTGAGAGCAGAATAAAGGTGGTTCAGAATGAGAGCATGAGGAATTTGAGGCAGACATAAAGTAAAACACTTCAATGCCAAAATCACATAATACTAGAAAATGACTTTGAGGATTATTACAAATCAAGTAAGACGCATGAAAAAAAATTGTGTTTATAATTAACTGAAGTAGGGCTATGTTTTATGTGTTTGGAGAATGGCTATAAACACATGCATTGTATGAGCATTACCTTATAATAATTTCTTGAAGTGTGCGCATTCTTCTAAAATAAGATTCATCCTTAAATATGCAAGCTCTGGGCCAACCCAAAGGCAGAAGGATAAATTAAGCAACATTTACATATTTCTTCATTGCTAAGGGTTAAATGATTCCAAAATCCAATTCAACAGAGTACACATTGGATAACAAAGTTTTATAAATACTCATACTCTTCAGTAAATGCTTTTTGAAATATCTTCCCTAAATGGCCTGGAGTAGGCACTTTTTTCCAAGAACCTATGTGGAATGAAGTCACATTTAGTACTTAAGGCATTTCTGTCTACTAGCTCTACATAAACATGGAAAATCATTAATTTGACATTGATAAAATGAAGCTGTGGCCTATGAAAGCCAGGAATCCTACCCCAGTGTCCAACAATCAAAGGTGATGGACTGATCTCTAGGTCTTCCGCAGTGTGGAAACCCTTACTGTTGGCTGGTTCTGATGCCTGGGAGAAACCCTCAACATAGCAGCCAAGCAAAAGGGAAACAGCCCGTCCTCCATGTATTACCATGGCATGGGTTACAGTGTAATTTGGGCTTCATGATCTTCAAAGCTTATTTCTCAACTCTTCTCCATGGACAGGTTTTCTGAAGGTGAGGTTTGGACTTTGTTCAGGAAGAAGGCACTGGATCTAACATTCTTTGAGGAATGTCTTTGGGTAACCTGGAGAAAGACTGTGCTAGAAACAGCCATCTCATTAGAAACCTCCCCTTTAAATGAGTCTCCATTTTTAGGATCATTTAAGAACAATTAGAAACTATGTTACTGATCCCTATAAATAGCTTCCTTGTGTCTTATTTATGTTTTCCCTTGAAACTAGACTTTGAACTTCCATGAATGAGGATGTATATACATATACAATCTTTATGTCCTTTGCAAGAGACTTGGGAGTTTGCATAATGTGAGGGTTTTTCAATTGAACCAACTGCCTTTCAACATTAGTTTGATGATGAATAAGGTGGGCCTAGAGGTAGAAGTCTGGTCTTCTGACTTTTATCTTAGGAACAAGTTCACCAGATCCTGATGTTAATCATTCAACAGCTGGCCAAAGGACCATGAAAGCTCAGCATGCAAAATGTTAAAAATAGAGGGAGGGACTATTGCATTTATGACTAACCTTCATTTCTGTATTTCTGCTTAGATTATTGTTTTGTTGGGGACCTTTGACTTTAGGCCAGACAACTTTAAAAAATTGTTAAAATAGCATAGAATAGTAAAAAACAGATTGCTTAAAGAATGGGTTGGGGTTTAATAATTAAAATTTTTATTTAATTGATTTGATGTAAATTTCATATAGGAAATTCTGTGGTTATTTAAAAAATGTTAGTCAAATTTTCCTACTGTAAAAGCAGAATATAGAATATATGACAATCTCAGTTAATTAGGATTCTGAAAATCCAAATAATCATTATAATCACCAGTTCACAATGTTCATTAAATAAATATGCAAATATAAAAAGTATAATCAAGTGAGTCTGAGTTATTTCAAGCCCTCTATGTATGAAATTGTGGACAGTAAATATTCAATATTAGTTTACTTTCTTCTCATATAGTCTTTCTTTTTCAAGAAGAATTTTTGAATTTCACTGTATCTGTCTAGAAGTTAGGTTATCAATAATGCATACAATGCAATAAAAGAAAAGCCAGGGGAAATTTTAGTTAAAAGAAGAGTCTGCATAAATGGGGTTTTGGTTATTTGAAACTTTATAATGAGTCTAAAAATTTTTAAACAAAATAATAGTTATTGGTAGATAACCAATCAAGCATATTTTCAAAAAAATCTTTTCTCATGTTATAAATCTTTGCTTTTCCTCTTTTTCATTTTTTTCTATTCATTGGTTTTCTTCACTCTTGTTTTTAGCTCCTTCATGTTTTTTTCCTAAGTCCTCTACTGTAAAGGCAAATTCCTTGGATAATGTATATGTATCTGAGTAAGGGAGTTGCAAGTTTTGATAACAAAGGTAAAAAGAAAAAAATGAAAATTGGGTTAATTGAACAAAATGTTCTTCTAGTTTCTGTGCCTCTTGCTTTGCTACTCTCATAGGACCTGAGCAGGAAGTGTTGTTATGGCTCTGGAATTCTACAGGGGGCTGCTCATGTAATAACAGTTATAATATGGTGATGCCCAGTGACCCAGTTCACAGAGTGAAAGACAGAGGGATCTAGTTTCAATTCATGTGGATCCATTTTGACTGGCTAATGTGCAGAGGAGCACAATACCTACCACTTACTAGGGTTGCAGTGAGAGGTGCTTCTCCTCCCTCTTCTTCCCTTAGAAAACACCTTGTATCCACTACGATTTTTTTGTAAATCTTTCTTCCTCCTATTCACCTATGTTCTTCTTTAAATTTCTTTGTACTGTATTAGCCTGTTAGATTAGAGGTTAAAAAACATAATCAAGAAGGATTGAAAGACATTTCACAAGATGTGACCAATAAACCAAATCTTTGTTATTAGCATGTATTAAATATACAAATTAATGGGGTTTCACTGTGACACTTCCATACATGCATATGGAAATGCATATGCATCTATATATGAAAATATATATATACACATATATAAATGCATATATGTATATATATATTTTATATGTATATATAAAGTTAGTTAAATATATATATAAAGTTAGTTTCCAGGTATAAGAGAAAAGAATATTTGTCTTTCTGTGTCTAGCTTATTTAACATTTTGTCTTTAGTTTCATCCATTTTCCCACAAATGACAGTATTTCATTCTTGTTATAGCTGAATAATACTCCACTGTATATATATACCATATTTTCTTTATCCATACATCTGTTGAAGGGCACATGCATTGGTTCCATAGATTAACTCTTGTGAATTGAGCTGCTGTAAACACTGATGTGACTGCTTCACTGTAGTATGCTGATTTTAAGTCCTTTGGGTATAGACTAAGGAGTGGGATGAGTAGGTCAAATGGTGGTTCCATTCCAAGTTTTCTGAGGTTCCATATTGCTTTCCAGAGTGGTTGCACCAATTTTCAGTTGCACCAGCAATGTATGAGTGTACCTCTTTCCCTACCTCCTTGCAAACATTTATTGTTGCTTGTATTGGTGCAAGCAACAATGTATTCTGACTGGAGTATGATGGAATCTTGGTGTAGTTTTAACGTACATTTCTCTAATTGCTAGAAATGTTGGATATTTTTTTCATATATTTGCTGACCATTCATATTTCTTCTGTGAAGCACCTGCTTAGTTCCCTAAACCATTTATTGATTGTGCTTTGTTTTGTTTTGTTTTGTTTTGTTTTGTTTTTTTGGTGTTAAGTTTTTTGAGTTTTTTATACTGGAGATTAATGCTCTATCTGAGGTGTAGGTAGGGAAGATTTTCTCACATTCTGAAGGCTCTCTCTTTATACTCTTGATTGTTTTCTTTGCTGTGAAGAAGCTTTTTAATTTGATAATATCCCATTTCTCCCCATCCTTGCCAACTTTTTTTTAACTTACAGCCATTCTGATTGTGAGAAGGAATATCATTTCCCTGATGGTTAAGGATTTGGGCATTTTTCCTATATTTATTGGCCATTTGTGCTGCTTCTTTTGTAAAGTGTCTATTCAAATAATTTGCCCATTCATTGATTGGATTAATTGGTTTTTGTTGTTTAAATTTTTGAGTTCTTTGTATATTCTTTAGGTAATATGGCCATTTTAACAATATTAATTCTCCTAATCTATGAACATAGGAGGTCTTTCCACATTCCAGTGTCATCTTCTGTTTAATTTTTCAGTTCTGTAATTTTCATTGTAGGGGTCTTTCACATCTTTAGTTAGGTTTATTCCTATGTATTTATTTGTGTGTGTGTGTGTGTGTGTGTGTGTGTGTGTGGTTATTGTGAATGGGATTACTTTCCTGATTTCTCTCTCAGTGAGTTCATTATTGGTGTATAGACAAGGTATGGATTGATTTCATATATTGATTTTGTATCCTGCTACTTTACTGAATCTGTCAATTCTAAAAGATTTTGGTATAGTCTTAAGGATTTTTTGTGTGTAGAATAATATCATCAACAAACAGTTTAACCTCCTCTTTTCTTGTGCATATGCCTTTTATTTCTTTCTTGCCTAATTTCTCTGGCTAAATTTCCCAGTACTATGTTGAATAAGAGTGGGGAGAGTGGACAATTACCTTGTTCCTGATCTTATAGGAAATACATTGCCGGGCGCGGTGGCGCACACCTGTAATCAGAGCACTTGGGAGGCTGAGGCAGGAGGATCACGAGTTCAAAGCCAGCCTCAGCAACTTAGCGAGGCCCTAAGTAACTCAGCGAGACCCTGTCTCTAAATAAAATACAAAATAGGGCTGGGGATGTGGCTCAGTGGTGGAGTGCCCCTGGGTTCAATCCCCAGTACATTGTTCTTCCCCATTCAGTATGATGTTAGCTGTGGGTTTGTTATTTCACCTTACTACTAAATCATTAAGAAAGCAAAATAAAATAGTGAAAAACTATATTACCTATTTTTTGATTGGCATTTTGTAAATTGGTAATACCTAGAGTGGGAGTGGAAATATGAAAACAGTCACTTTACCAAATACTTGGCAGGAGTATAAATTCATACTACCTATTAGAAACAATTTGGCAACATTTGTCATGTCTTAAAATGGGCATATTATTTGAACAGCTTTTTATGAATCTGTCTTACAGAAACAGACACTCATGTGACTAAAGATATATCAGCATGGGTGTTCACTGCAGCATTCTTAATACCTGACAAAATCTGGGAAATTCGTAAATGTCCATTGGTAGAGGAATATTTAAATAAATTATGTAATGTACTTAGAAGTGGCTTTGCTTATGAAAAAGCAAAAGAAGATGGAAGATGTCAGAAATATATTTCCAATGAGAGGGGAAATGTTGCAGAATGAAAGATAGAGAAATAAAGAAACATCCTGGCAAACCAAATGCATAAATTGCAATTTTATGTACTCAAAACTTCACACACACGTAGATGTACACCCATGTTTAGATCTGGAAGGAAAAAACTCCTATTATTAATGATGGCAACTGGGGAATAGAATTGGAGCACGAGAGTATTTTTATTTTTTTACATTTTGAACCACTTGCATTTTAAAACTACAAGTATACATGACTGTTATAATTTAAAATAATAAATTTACACAAACAAAAAAATATACCAGTACAAATATTTCAGTGAATTTGACAACTCTCTCCAGAGGTAGAACTTCATTCATTTTCAATCTTTAGGTCTGTGTCTGGCAGGTGGAAGTCCTTTGACAAAGCATGTTCAATGCGGGAACCCTTGCTTCTTCTAGCCTGTGCTGCTGTGATCAGGTTGGCTCAGACCTGAGGGAAGCTGATAAAGTATGGTCAAGGAGTTCATGGAACATCTTCCTTGCTCTCCCTCTCAATCAAGTTTCCTTTTTCTCCTTCTCCCTACCCCTGACACTTTCTCCTTAGAGACTGGCCCAATCTCTGACCAAATTCAGAAAGATCTAAATGTACACAAAATTCTCACCTGCTCTGTTTATAAGTCCAATGTCCATTTGTTTCCTTTTTAGTCATTTGTGTCTCAAAACTTAAGAGAGATATTTCAGAATATTAATTTCTTCTATTTTTTCTGTTTCTTTAAAAGTTCTCTCTTCCATCCTACATCATTTCCTTATAATTTATTTGATTTGGTCCTCTAACTATGAAGGGGAAGCCAGGCCATTTCAATGAAGTCTGACATAATTTTGAATCAATTGGCTTATCCTGACCCTACCGCCACACCCACGTGAAGCACCTGGGGACTGGAACCTGTTTGGAGGAACCCACCACTTTTAGCTCCTCTCTCTTCTGCAGATGGGAGAGCATCTGCTTCTCAGAAAATAAGGGGGGCTATGTCATCAACATGGATAAGGAAGTATCAGAACTTCTTTGCCCAAGGAGGGTGAGGACCAGTTCCCTTTATGACAATTCCATAAACCAGTTAAGAGGCTCCTACACCCCATGCAATGGTGAAACTAGTCACATTGAAGCAAGTAGGAAATTTTGCAATAGTCACTTACCAGAGCCCCTCACCTAACACAAATAGTAACCTGGAGAAAACTTAAAGCTCCATGTTCTCCCTAGAAAATCCATTTAGATTATCCCTGAGGGACTGGTTTTGTTATGTCTGAATTTAAGTTCTGGCAGGAAAAATAATAAAGTTGGGGGCTACTGGAGCAAAGATCATGGTTTGAACTTGCATGTACTCCTTCGCCATTTTCTCACCCCCCCATCTCAATATAGAGTGGATGGGAGTAAACCTCTCACTCCTGAATTCTCCCTGGAGAGGGAAATGTTGGCACATATACTCAATGTTCTGTCTGTGGGAAGGCCACCCAAGGACCCAGTTCTGTCTTACCTGACTTGAGTGATGACCCAACATACTCTAAATGCTTGGACACTGCTGATAAGAACAAAAAGTCATCTGGTTTGCTTACTGCTGTTGCAGAGTTTCTTTGATAAAACAGACAAAGGTCAGTGTAGCTCAGTGGCTTCCCTCTCAAGGGATTTAGGGGAAGGAAGAGTGGAGGTTTTGTATAATGTTCTAGCTTTTCATGGTACCATGGGGGGGTCTTTTTTACCTGATTTATTATGTTTATGAGACCTCACATATTCCAGATACTTGGGGGCTGATGAGAACAAAATTGAGCTAAACACCCTTTAACACCTCTAGACAAATGGTGGGCCTACAGACAGGCAATATATAATGATGAGCTCCTGAACAAACGAACTCAGAGAAACTTCTGTAATTGGGAATTTTTTTAAAACTTTTTTTAGTTGTAGATGGACACAATAACATTTATTTACTTATTTATTTTTATGTGGTGCTGAGAATCGAACCTAGTACCTCACACATACTAGGCAAGAGCTCTACCACTGAGCTATAGCCCCAGCCCTGTAATTGGGAATTTACATGTACAAGTTCAGAGAATACTCATCCACAGAAAAAGGTTGAGAAGTCCTAATCACCTTGACTGATTGGTGAAGGTTGTTCCCTATTTGAAACAGGTTTGTTTCAGACTAGGAAAGATGGCTGTTTTTCAGATGTGCAGATTCCAACAGAAAGTACAAGACATATGAAGAAAAAGGAGAATAAGAAACAATTAAAAAAACAAGATAGCCGCTTCTGTGTTGTGATGTCCTGAACCACTTTCCTCTGCCACAATTTTTCACTGTGATGTTCTGCCTCACTTCAGGCCCAGAGGAATGGAGCCAGCTGTCTATGGACTGAGACCTCTGAAACCATAAGGAGCCTCAGCAAATGAATTGATTAATAAAGAGCTGGGAATAGCCTATCCAATCATTGATGGGATTCCTACTGTGATATCACAGGCAGCTAGGACAACACGTCAAAATAAGAAGCAAGAAGAAATGGAGCAGCGCTAGCTCATAATTTTTAAAAAAACAGCAATTACATTTTCTTAATACTATATACCTATTAAAACAGGGTGACGTGTAGAAAGTGGGGAAGAAGTATTGTTTTAGTCAGCTAGTTTGCTGCTGTGACTAAATGATCTGACCAGCACAATTGTAGAGGAGGGAAAGTTTATTTGGGGGCTCATGTTTTCAGAGCTCTTAGTCCATAGCATGCAGGCCCCATTCCTCAGGACTAGAGGTGAGGCAGAATATCATGGTGGGAGAGTGTGGCAGAGGGAAGCAGCTCACATCATCAGGAAGCAGAGAGAGTCTCCACTCTCCAGATACAAAATATATACCCCAAAGCCACACTCCAATTCTAATCTCCTCCAGCCATACCCTACCACTTCAGTTAATCCCATCAGGGATTAATTCACTGATTGGAATAAGACTCTTACAACCCAATTATTTCTCCTCTGAGCCTTCCTGCATTGTCTCACAAGTGAACTTTTGGGGGACACCTCACATCCAAACCATATCAAGATTGTTTCTGTCTCTGCCTACTTTGACTATTCTGATTCCACTGATCTTTTTAGCAGGACTTCTCTACTCTGCCTCTGAGGAAGAAAACTTCCCATAGGGCTACGCGAGTATGGTTAGCCTTTGCTTTTACAGTCTGCTTTTACTAATAATCACACCAGGTTATGTGTTCTTTGACCTTTGAACTTGGATGGTATTAAGCTATTTAGGCATAACTAATACAACCACGGCCAGGATGTTGTGTGTGTGTATATGTATATTTATATTTATATATATATATATATATATATATGTGTGTGTGTATATATATATATATACATATGTATATGTATATGTGTGTATATATATATACACATATATATAAAATGACAGATCTTAGATGTCTATCTCTGAAAGCTCAACTAGATGCAAATACTGGAGACCCATCTAGTTGGCAGGAAAGTTACTTTGCCTTGCTTCTTTTGGGTTTAGGACTATGGGAAGTTTAAGGTGCATGAGCTTTGTACTTTTGTTCTGCCCTCATTTTTTGAAGATTCTGACTTAAAACCTCTGTATCAGAAGAAACATTTCAACAACATATCTTGATGGAGATTAACACCCTATTTATCTGAGGACTGTTTCTTAATTAATATAATAATTAATTAATTATTAATATAAAAATGTAGTCATTTGGAATTTTATTTGTTTAGTGTCAAGGTTAATGGTAAAGCCATGTTAGGGATGACTGAGATAATCCCACTGAAGCTTTGAAAGAGTAGTTATAGGGAAATGAATTTGAATTAGTGCAATATAAAACTATAATAAGATGAAAATTTTATGTACTTAGAAAATATTCTGAGTTCATAAAATTACCTTAATCTCTTTGGCATCAAATGTTTACATTAAAAATAAGATGTTGACATTTTTCCATAAAAAAGAGGGGATTTTGTTCTGAGTTTGTTGTTTTGTTTTGTTTTCATTTTTGGTAACAAGAGTATGATACTAAAGGAGGAAAATTGTGAAAATATTGTATTTAAAAATTGCATGCTATGCTTGCAGAGGCAACTTACACCTAAATAGAATCATTTTCCCAGGAAAGTGGGTGCCTTTGATCGGTAAGGCCAGGGATAGGAATGTGTGTAGCTTGCATGTAGCTGATTGTGTTCTATTGACCTTATAGTGAGTTTTGAGGCACAGTTCAGTTTTTTTCCTATCTTAGTAAATCTATTTAGCACTACTAAGGGCTTAGGCCTTGATTTTTCTAGAACTTTGAACAGGACTGATTAAGCATGGTATAGTAACATTTTAGAAGCATAGCATAAATGTGTCCAATAGTTACCTTAAGAATTGAATAGAAATTTAATTGATTTTTTTTCCCATACTGGGAATTGAACCCAGGACCTCTTACATGCTAGGCAAACACTTTACTACTAGGCTACATCCTTAGCACCAAATGTAACTGATTCTTTATTACTATCTTAAAGTAATTTAACAGAAGATTAAGATGGATTTTTCTGCCATCAAGAGAACATTAAAACATGTTAGATATGTTTTCTATGAATATGTATATGAATATTACAAATCAGTTTTTAAAATCACACTATGACAATATATAAATACCCTGGAAGATTAGAGATGTTCTTGGTCATTTCTTACTGAGTTGTTTTTCATTAACCCCAAACCTCAAATTTAACTACCTTAGAATTTTGGTCAGGGTAAATGAAACATTTTTACAAATAAGCAGTATATCATGAAAAGTCAATTTCTACTTTTGGAAGTTAAGCATTTGAACATAGATGAAGCTGACAAGATACTTCTGAGGTAGTTCAGTATTTATTCATAGTCTCACTAATAGAATCTAGTTAGTAGTCACTTGTACAAACTATACCAAGTACAGTTCTAGGCATATTACCCTGTCTGCTTTAATCTTATAACCTAAGGGTCAGCTAACATTAGCACCACTTTACAGAGGAGGAAACTGGAGTATAGATGACTTACCCAAGATAGCAGCTAATTATACTGAAATGCAACCATCTAGGAATCTGGCTTCAGTCTTAGCCACTATGTAATCTGCACCTTCATTTTGCACAGACTTTTTTATTAAGAAAAACAGAACTGGGCACAGTGGTGCATGCCTGTAATCCCAGCATTGGGAGGCTGAGGCAGGAGGATCACGAGTTCAAAACCAGCCTCAGCAACTTAGCGAGGCCCTAAGCAACTCAGTGAGACCCTGTCTCTAAATAAAATACAAAATAGGGCTGGGGATGTGTCTAAGTGGTGGAGTGCCCCTGGGTTCAACCCCCAGTACCCCCCCTCAAAAAAAGAAAAACAGAATCAGGAACCAAAGCACTTAGATTCTAATTCTTACTCAAAACTGGACTCTTATTATCTAAATATCATATGTTTCAGTTGGGAGGAGTAAGTTCTAATGTTCAACAACACAATTTGGTGGCTAGAGTTCGTGATAATTTATATTTTATAAAAAACTGGGATAGAAATCTGAAGCTCCCTAACAACTGATTTTTAAAATTTGTTCTAATTAGTTATACATAACAGTAGAATGCATTTTGGTACATCATACATAAATGAATATAACTTGTCCACTTCCAGTTGTACATGATGTAGAATCACATTGGTCATGTAATCATATATGTACATGGAGCAATAATATATGATTCATTCTACTATCCTTCCTATGCCCAGAGGGTCCCCCTGACTCCCTTCACTCCCCTCTGCCTAATCCAAATTACCTATTTTTCATAGCCCCCCACTTTATTGTGAATTAGTATCTGCATATCAGAGAAAATATTCAGGCTTTGGTTTTTTGAAATTCACTTATTTTGCTTAGCATGATATTCTCCAGCTGCATCCATTTACTTGCAAAAACCATAATGTCATTATCCTTTAAGGCTGAGTAATATTCTGTTTTTAGTTTGAATCCATCCCATATATTGATTCTTGATTTTACTTCTTGCACTTAGGAGTCTTTTTAAGGAAGTCAGTTCCTAAGCTGACAAGTTGGAGATTTGGGGTTACTTTTTCTTCTATTAGGTGCAGAGTCTCTGTTCTGGTGCCTAAGTCTTTGATCCACTTCGAGATGAGTTTTGTGCAGGGTGAGAGATAGGGGTTTAATTTCATTTTGTTACATTTGGATTTCCAGTTTTCCCAGCACCATTTGTTGAAGAGGCTATCTTTTCTCCAATGAATGTTTTTGGTGCCTTTGTCTAGTATGAGATAACTGTATTTTTGTGGGTTTGTCTCTGTGTCTTCTATTCTGTACCATTGGTCTACACATTTGTTTTGGTGCCAAGGCCATGCCGGTTTTGGCTTCGTAGTATAGTTTAAGATATGATATTGTCATGCCTCCTGCTTCACTTTTCTCACAAAGGATTGCTTTGGCTGTTCTGGTTCTCTTATTTTTCCAAATGAATTTCATGATTGCTTTTTCTATTTCTATGAAGAATGTCATTGGAATTTTAATAGGAATTTGCATTAAATCTGTATAATGCTTTTGGTAGTATGGCCATTTTGACAATATTAATTTTGCCTGTCCAAGAGCATGGGAAATCTTTCCATCTTTTAAGGTCTTCTTCAATTTCTATTACATTGTTCTGTAGTTTTCATTGTAGAGGTCTTTCACCTCTTTTGTTAAATTGACTCCCAAGTATTTTATTTAATTTATTTATTTTTTGATGCTATTGTGAATGAGGTAGTTTTCCTAATTTCTCTTTCAGTGGATTCATCACTGATGTATAGGAATGCGTTTAATTTATGGGTGTTAATTTTATACCCTGCTTCCTTGCTGAATTTGTTTATTAGTTTTAGAAGTTTTCTGGTGGAATTTTTTGGATCTTCTAAATATAGAATCATGTCGTCAGCAAATAGTTTGAGTTCTCCTTTTCCTATTTGTGTCCCTTCAATGTCTTGCATCTTTCTAATAGTGCTGACTAGTTTCTAGGACCCTGTTGAATAGAAGTGGTGATAGAGGGCATCCTTATCTTGTTCCATTTTTTAGAGGGAATGCTTTCAATTTTTCTCCATTTAGAATGATATTGGCCTTGGGTTTAGCATAAATAGCTTTTACAATGTTGACATATATTCCTATTATTCCTAGTTTTTTTTGTGTTTTGAACATGAAGGAGTGTGTATTTTGTCAAATGCTTTTTCTGAATTTATTGATTTGGTTATATGATTCTTTTCTTTAAGTCTATTGACAAGATGAATTGCATTTATTGTTTTCTGTATGTTGAACCAACCTTGCATCCCTGGGATGAACCCCACTGCATCATGGTGCACTATCTTTTTAATGTATTTTTGTGTGTGATTTGCCAGAATTTTATTGAGAATTTTTGCATCTGTGTTCATCAGGGATATTGGATATTTTCTTTTTTTTTAATTAATTAATTAATTTATTTATTTATTTTATTGAACACAAATGGAGTACAGCTATTGTATCACTGGTTGTACACAAAGTAGAGTCACACCATCTGTGCGTTCATGCATTTACACAGGGCAATGGTATCTGTCACACACTCTGTTATTAATTTTACCCCTGGATATTTTCTTTCCTTGATGTGTCTTTGTCTGGTTTTGGTATCAGGGTGGAACTAGCCTCATAGAATGAGTTTGGAAGGGTTCCCTCGTTTTCTATTTCATAGAATAATCTGAGGAGTATTGGTGTTAATTCTCCTTTGAAGGTCTTGTAGAACTTGGCTGAGAATTCGTCTGGTCCTGGGATTTTCTTGGTAGGCTTTTGATGGCTTCTTCTATTTCATTGCTTGAAATTGATCTGTTTAAATTGTGTACGTCCTCCTGATTCAGTTTGGGTAGGTCTCATGTCTCCAGAAAGTTGTTGATGTCTTGAGATTTTCTATTTTATTGGAGTATGAATTTCAAAATAGTTTTTATTTTGAAATTTCTTCTGTATTTCATTAGTGTCTGTTGTGGTATTTCCTTTTTTTTATCATGAATTTTAGTAATTTGAATTTTCTCTTTCTCTTCATTAACGTGGCTAAGTGTCTATCAATTATGTTTTTTTTTTTTTTTTAAAGAACCAAGTTTTTGTTTTGTCAAATTTTTGGATTGTTTCTTTTGTTTCAATTTCATTGATTTCAGCTCTGATTTTAATTATTTCCTGTCTGCTTTTGGTGTTGATTTGTTCTTCTTTTCCTAGGACTTTGGGATGTAATATTAGATCATTTATTCATTGACTTTGAATTCTTTTAATGAATGAGCTGAATGCAATGAACTTTCCTCTTAGCACTGTCTTCACAGTGCCCGAGAGATTTTGATATGTTGTGTTGGTGTTCTTATTTACCTCTAAGTATTTTTTAATTTCTTCTCTGATTTCTTCTGCTATCCATTTATCATTCTATAGCATGTTATTTTGTGTCTAGGTGTTGGAGTAGCTTCTGTTTTTTTTTTTATTTTATCACTGATTTTTCATTTCATTCCGTTATGATCTGATAGAATGCAGGGTGGTGTATCTTTTTGTATTTGCTAAGACTTGCTTTGTGGCATAAGATATGGTCCATTTTAGAGAAGGATCTGTGTGCTACTGAAAAGAAAAAAGTGTATTCTCTGGTTGATGGATGAAATATTCTATATATATCTGTTAAGTCCAAATTATTGCATTGTTTAGTTCTATGTTTTCTTTGTGGTTTTTGTTTGGAAGGTATATCCAGTAGTGAAAGAGGTATGTTAAAGTCACCTAATATTATTGTCAACCTATTTGATTCTTGAAACTCAGAAGGGTTTGTTTGATATACCTAGATGTTTCATTTGGGTGGCATAAATATTTACAATTGTTATTTCTTGTTGATGTATAATTTCCTTAAGCAATATGAAATGTCCTTCTTTTTCCCTTATGACTAACTTTGGCTTGAAGTCCACTTTATCTGATATGAGAATGAATACCCCTGCTTGTTTACATGGTCCGTGAGATTGCTATGTTTTATTCCCATCCTTTCCCCTTCAGTCTGTGGATGTCTTTGCCTATCAGTTGAGTCTCTTGAAGACACCATATTGTTGGGTTTTGTTTTTTAATCCAGTCTTCCAGTCTTTGTCCTTTGATTGATGAGTTTAGGCCATGAACATTCAGGATTATTTTTGAGATATGACTTGTATTCCCATTCATTTTGGTTTATTTCTGGCTTTTAGTTTGACTTAATTTCTCCTTTGGTTGTCTTTTCCTTTAGTGTTGTTCCTTCTTTTGCTGGTTTTCACTTTTTTTTTTTCCCCATTTCCTGCTAATGGAATATTTTGCTGAGAATGCTCTGTAGTGCAGGCTTTCTAGTTGCAAATTCTTTTAACTTTGGTTTGTCATGGAAGGTTTTTATTTCATCTTCAAATCTGAAGCTTAATTTTGCTGGATATAAATTCTTGGTTGAGATCCATTTTCTTTCAGAGCTTGGTATATGTTGTTCCAGGACCTCCTAGCTTTGAGGGTCTGGGTTGAGAAATCAACTGAGATCCGAACTGGTTTCCCCCTGAATGTAATCTGATACTTTTCTCTTGTGGACTTTAAAATTCTATTCTTATTCTGTATGCTAGGTGTTTTCACTGTAATGTGCCTTGGTGTGACTCTGTTGTAATTTTGTACATTTGGGATCTTGTAAGCCTCCTGTATTTGATTTTCCATTTCATTCTTCAGGTTTGGGAGATTTTCTGATATTATTTTATTGAAAAGATGGTATATTCCTTAGGTTTGAATCTCTATACCTTCCTCTATCCTGATAAATCTTAAATTTGCTGTTTTCATATTATTCCATAATTCTTGGAAGTTCTGTTCATGGTTTCTTACCATCTTCTCTGTGTGGTCAACTTTATTTTCAAGATTGTATATTTTGTCTTCATTGCTTGAAGTTCTGTCTTCCAAGTGATCTAGTCTATTGGTGATTCTTTCCATTTAATTTTTAATTTGGTTTATTGATTCCTTGATTTCAAGGATTTCTGCTCGATTTCTTTACATAATCACTCTCTTTATTGAAGTGATATTTCACTTCCTGAAATTTATCTTTGGTGTCATTCCTTACTTTATCCTTTATGTTGCAAATCAGTTTAACTATGTGCGTTCTGAACTCCTTCTTTGACATTTGTTCTACTGTGTTGGCAATGGATTCAATTATTGTAGCATCTTGGTTTGTTTGGGGTGTTTAGTTCCTTTTTTTTTATGTTGTTCATGTATTTTCCCATCTACCAGTGTGGTTCTGAGCTAGTCCAGTTTTCCAGTTTATACCCTGTAGACTTTATTTTATCCCTGAATGTTTGCTGTATTTTGCCTTTAAGGGAGAGATCAATATTGATAATACCCAATGTAAGCAATATACAGCCCCAAACCAAATAGCTCCTATTAAGGCACTTCTCTCCCAGGCAATCCTGAGAGTTGAGTTCTGGGATCTGTGCACTGTTCACAGAAAGCTGTTCTGTATCAGGTGGATCAGGACCAGGAGCTGAGAGCTGCAAGCTGTGAGTGCTGGGTGGGGCTGGTGGTTAGGGAGGGGCTGGGAGACGGCACTGGGGAGCTGAAGGGCCCTGTTGGGTGCCACATTGATGCCAGACCTGGTGGGACCAGGGAAATCAGTGGATGCCAGACTAGGTAGTGAGTTGGGGACTGGACTGCTGTAGGGGACCAGTGAATGCTAGCCTGAGTGGACCCCAGGAACCCAGTGGGTTCCAGACCAGCTGGCTGGGTGAACCGAGAGCAAGATGTCCTCACATCCTCTTCCAGCCTTCTGTAGCCAGCCCTGTCCGTTCCCATGCACTTCAGGACTCATGGAGTTGGGGAAAGCCTCCCTCTCTCCTACCTCTGCAGCAAGATGTTGCCTATTAGCATGTCTAGCAGGAAGACCTCAGGTGTAACCAAACCTTCAGGCAACTTGATATTAGGCTTCCAGGCCCTGACTGGTGTCCCAAGATGGAGACTGCCACATCTTCAGATGGTGATTGCAGCAGCAATGGTGTCCCAAGATGGAGAGACTACATTTGGAGATGGGGCAGCAGCTGCAGGCCCCTAAAAACTGTTTAAGAAGGAAATGTTAATTATCCTGCTACAGTGTATACATGTATTGAATGTATACACTGTACCCCAAATATGTAAAATTATATGTCAGTTGGAAAAAAAAAAAACACCACATGCTTTATTCTAAAAAATAAAGGAACAGTGTAAATATCAGAAACCAACTCTGTGGACACAGACATATATAAGTTAGTTGATGGAGAATTCAACAGAAATGTTATAAAGATGCTCAATAAGGTCAGAAAAATAATACATAAACAAAATGCAAATATTCACATAGAGGAATCCTTTACTAGAATAAAATAAAATTTGGGGAGTTAAGAAATGCAACCACTGAATTGAAAAATTCACCAGAAAGTTTCAGCATCAGTCTTGATCAAGTAGAAGCAGGAATCAAAGAACTGAAACACAGTTCATTTTAAATTACCTAGCCAATTGAGCAAAATGAAAAAGTAAGAGTGAAGTAAATCTTAGGATCTTTTAGGCTGTCAGTAAGCAGACCAATAAACACACTATGAGGTGAAGATATAAAAGAGCAAAGAGTGTATTTAAAGAAATAAAATGGCCAAAAACTTCCCATTTGGGGTAAGAAGTATAGATACCATTTTAGGAAGCCCAATGGACTCCAACAAGGAGAATTCAAAAGAGATCATACCAAGATGCATTATTATCAAATTGTCAAAATAGAAGAGAAAGAATTTTGAACACCGCAAGAGAAAAAAACTATTTATTACATATAAGGACATTTGCATAGAACTGTCAATGAATTTCTTAGCAGAAATTTATAGACCAGAAGGATACTATATTCAAAGTGTAGAATTCAAAATATTGACAATCAAGAATACTATTTTCAACTAAAACTGTCCTTCAAAAATGAAGAAGAAGTAAAGAATTTCTTAGATAAGCAAAAACTGAGAGAGTTTAACTCCACTTGACTTGGCTTGCCTTACAAAAATATGATAAAGTGAGTTTTTTCTTAGCTGAAAGTGAGTTTTTTTCTCAGCTTGAAAGCTGAGACACTACCTAGTCACACAAAAGCATATGAAAGTACAAAGTAGACTGATAAAGGTAAATATATTGACAAATATAGGATACTTTAATGGGTGTAAGTAAATCACTTAACTGTGGTGTAAAATTTAAAAGGCAAGTATAAGAAAGAAGTGTAACTATAAAATAAGCAATCTATAAAAGTATAATTTGTGATTTCAGTAACACAGTTCAGGGTGGTAAAGATGTAAAAGAGTAGAATTTTGTATATGATTGAAGCTGGGATTTTAAAATAGATGGTTTTATATAGTTTAAAAATAAGATGTTTTGTGTCAGTCCCACGATAAACAAAAGAAATTGCCTAGAAAAAGTACACAAAATGAGAAAGGAATCAAAGTGTGTGACTGTAAGAAATGAATAAAACACAAAAGAGGAGAGGAAGAGAGGAAGAGTGACTAAAAAGCTACAGAACAGACAGAAAATCGACAAACTGGAACTAATAAGTCATTTCCTATCAGCATTTGCTTTATATGTAGAAGGAACTATTCATGTAGCTCAGTGATAGAGTGCCTCTAGGTTCAATCACCAGTATCAAATAAAAAAAAAGAGTGGCTGAATGATTAAAAATAAAAATCGGACAGTATGCTATCTACAAGATCTACAAGAGACTCACTTTATATTTAAGAACAAACATAGGCTGAAAGTAAAAAAGAATGGAAAAAGATATTCCAGGAATTTTTTTTTTTTTTAAGATTATCAAAATTGACAAACCCTAGGTAAACTAAGAAGGAAAAGCAAAAAAGTGGAAGGCAGTCAAAGTTATTTCAAACAATGTATGTTTTTAAGACAAAAACTGTTAAAAAGGACAAAGAAGGATATTATATAATGACGAAAATATCCACCAGAAAAAAAAATCATATGTATATAATTTATATATTACATATATATGAGAAACCAATATCAGAGCTAAATATATGAAGTGAACTTGGATAGAACTGTAGAGCTGAAGGAAGAAAAAGCAATACAATCATAGATTTCAGTACCACTTCCAATCATTGATAGAATAAGACAGAATAACAATGGGGAAACACAGGACTTAAACAAAACTATAGACCAAATAGATTTAACAGATATATATATCTGTTATATATTTGTTATATATATATATATATTTAAATATGTATATATTTGTATGTATAAATATATATGTATTTAACCCTCTGTATTCACAGATTCTGTATCCACAGATTCAAACATCTGTAGATAGAAAATATTTAAGTGAAGTAATTCCACAAAGTTCCACAAAGCAAAACTTGAATGGGCTACCCAATGAGCCTTGCACTTAATCCTTGCTAATGAAGTAATGCATAGACATACTCTACTGTAAGCTTCCACCAGTTTATAAATCCTCAGGCTCTCTTCAGTACTTGCTCTGTAAGCATTTTTTGCCTCCGTTCATGTACTGTGTACTTAGGTCTATGATAGTCGTTTGTGTGCTGAATATGACATTTTTCTGGTCACGATTCCCAAGGCAATACTGTATAATAATGATTTATACTTCATTCACTTTGTACTGTATACTATAGTCTAGGGATAATTTAAAATATGCAAGATGATGTGTGCTGGTTATATGCAAATACTACATCATTTTATAAAAGGGACCTGAGCATCAATGTATTTTTGTATCTACCATGGGGCCCTGGACCCAATCCCCTGTGGATACCAAGGGATAACTATAAAGTACATTCTACCTCACAGGGATTGAATACACATTCAAGAGCACATGAAACATTCTCCAGGATAGAGAGAACATTGGGTCACAAATCAAGTCTTAACAAATTTAAGAAGATTGATAGCATACCAAGCATCTTTTCCAACCACAATGAGATGAAACTAGCAATAAGAGCAAAAGGAACACTGGAAAATTCACAAATATGTAGAAATTAAACAACACACTTCTGAGCCACCAGTGGATGAAAGAAGGAATCTAAAGAAAAATCAGAAAATAGCTTAAGACAAACAAAAACAAAAAACAGAATATACCAAAACTTATGCAGCAAAAACAGTATTAAGAGGAATTTTATAGGGGTGAGCCAGTACATCAAAAAAGAAGATCTCAAATAACTATATACATCATGAAGCTAGAAGAACAAAGTAAGCAGAGTTAGCAGAGAAATGAAATAAGATTAAAGCAGAAGTAAACAAAATAAGGAATAGGGACAAATCAACAAAACTAAGAGTTTTTAATTTATTTTTGGTACTGGGGGTTGAACCCAAGGGGCACCTTACCACTGAGCTACATCCCCATCCTTTTTTGTTTTTTTGTTTTGAGATAAGTTCTCACTAAGTTGGTTAGGGCCTCACTAACTTGCTGAGGCTGGCCTTGAACTTGGGATCCTCCTGCATTAGCCTCCTGAGCAGCTGGGATTAAAGTTTGTTTTATAAAGAAATAATCAAAATTAGGAAATCCTTAGCTGGACCAAGGAGAGAGATATGTAAAATCAGAAATGAGATAATAGAAATTACAACTGATCCCACAGAAATAAGTTCTATGCAAAAAATTAACCCAGAAGAGAAGGATCAATTCCTAGAAACATATAGCCTACAAAACTCAAATCATGAAGAAATACAAAATCTAAACAGTCATAACTAGTAAGAGGATTGAATCAAATATATTTTTAAGTCTCCCGATAGAAAAGCCCAGGACCAAATGTCTGTAGTGAAGAAATCTATCAAACATTTAAAGAAGAAAAATAATTTTCCACAAAAATTGGAAAAGATGGAACATTTCCAGATTCGTTTTATAAAGTTAGCATTACCCGGATACCATAGCCAAAGACACTATAGAAAACTATAGACCATTATCCTTGATTAATATAGATGTAAAATTCCCCAACAAAATACTAGCAAACCATATTTAAGAGAATGTTAAAAGGGTCAGACACTATGAGCATGTGAGATTTATCCCTGGGTTGCAAGGATAGTTCACCATAATGAACATCCATCAATATGTTACATCATATTACAGAACAAAAGATAAAAAGCATACAATCATCCAAATAGATGCAGAAAAGGCACTTGATAGACTCAAACATCATTTTGTAATAAAAACAACTCATCAAACTAGGAGTAGATGAATAGTTACCTCAACATAATAAAGCCCATATATTAAAAACTCACAGCTGGTATTGTACTCCTTAGTGAAAAGCTGAGAGCATTTTCACTGAGATCGGGAACAAGACAAGGATACCCACTCTCACCACCTCCATTGAACATAGAATTGGAAGACCTAGCCAGAGCTATTAGGCCAGAAATTTAAATAAAAGATAACCAAACTGAAAAAGAAGAAATAAAATCATCTCTTTATACAGATGACATGATTTTATATGTACAAGAGCCTAAGGATAAAAAAAAAAAAACCTGAGAACTAATAAATTTAGACTTGTACTCTTCAAAGTCAATGTATAAAACTGAGTTATTTTTGTACACCAAAAAACAAACAATCCCCCCCCCAAGAGCATTCCATTTAAAATAGCATCAAGAAGAATAAAATACTTGGCAATAAACTTAAGACCAGTGAAAGACCCATAATACTGAAAACTACAAAACATTGTTGAAAGAAATTGAGGGAGACACTGAAAGGAAAGGGAAACACATAGAGGGAGTGGGATGCAGATGAGCAGCATGGAAACCAGGCAAAGAGAGCCACACATAGAAAGTTTTATTTGTCAGTTAGAGTCTGACAGAGGCCATGGCTCAGAAAAGGTGAGAGAGGCAGGGAAAATCTAACTCTGGGGTATTTTATAGGGCTGCTTGCATAGGCTGGAATGAGCTATCTGTGTGAAGCCTTTTGGTGGGCTGTTCTTCATATGAGCTGCGTGTGTAAAGCCTGGTGGGCTGTTAGGATGAACAAGGAGATATTTCAGTTAGGTCAGTTAATAGGTGGTGAGGGAATGGGAAGCTATCTGCTAACTTTTGTTTCCTCTGCAGGCACCTATCTAGAGCAGGAAAGCAAAACTTACAAAATGGCAGTAAGGATTTAAAATGGTTGCACTAATGTTAAGCTTTGGACCTAATAGACACAAATAAATGGAAGACAATGTCTTGTGTTTATGGATTGGAAGACTTAAGTGTTGTCTGAACACTCAGATTCCTCAAGCAACCTACAGATTCAATGCAGTTCCTCTCAAAATCCCAGTGGGAGTTTTACAGAAATAGAAAAAACAAACAAGCAAAACCAAAAATTGTCCTAAAATTCATCTGGAACCACAAAGTACTCCTAGTAGCTAAAACAACCTCCAGAAAGAACAAACATGGATGCCTCATATTTCCTCATGGAAAAATGTATTAGAAAACTAGAGAAACCAAAACAGTATAGAAATTTCATAACAGCAGACATTATAGACAAACAGAACACAATAGAGAACAAGAAATAAATCCATGCATAGATGCTCAAGTGGTCTTTGATAAAGGTTCTAGAACAATGGGAAGGGGATAATCTGGAAGATGGTATTGAGAAAACAGGTAATCCACATGCAAAAGAATCAAATTAGATACAGCAAACACAAAAGTCAACTCAGTAGATTAAAGACTTAAACTAAAAACTCCTACCTGAAAACATACAGGAAAAACTTCACAAAATTGATCCTGACCATTATTTCTTGATTCAACACAAAAGCACAAGCAACAAAAAACAAAAAGATAGAAAAGTGAGACTACATCAAATGAAGGAGGTGTGCAGCAAAGGAAACAATCAAGAGAGTGAAAAGGCAGCCTACAAAATGGGAGGAAGTCTTTGCAAACAATGTATCTGATAAGGGATTAATGTTCAGTTATAGTGAGGACTCCTACAATTCCATTTAAAAACAATTTAAAATGGGCTCAAGACTTGAGTAGAGATTTCTTCAGAGAAGACATACAGATGGACATTGGGTATATGAAAAGATGCCCACATCACTAATTATCAGGGAAATGCAAATCAGAATCACAGTGAGGTAGCTCCCCATACATGTTAGCATGGCTCCTATAAAAAATAACCAGAAAACATAAAGTTTTGCTGAGGATGTGGAGAAATTGGAAACCCTGGGGACAGTCAATGGGAATGTAAAATGGTGTTGCTGCTACTGGAAACAGTATGGAGATTCCTTAAAAAATTTAAAATAGAACTACCATATGTTCTTCAGTCCCTCTCCTGATTATTTATTTTAAAGAACTGGAACCAAAAAAAATAAAAAATAAAAAAAACTGGAACCAGAATCTTGAAGATATTTGCATTCCCATATTCATTGCAGCATTATGCACAGTCACAAGATTTGAAAAAAACAAAACTAAATTAAATGTCCATCAAGGGATAAAATGGACAAAGAAAATAGAGTTTAGACATACAATAGAATATTATCCAACCATGAAAAAAGGAAATCTGTCATTTACAACAATATGAGTGGACCTTTAATACATTGTGTCCAATGAAGATAATGTAGTCACAGATGGACAAATACTTCATGATGACACTTATATGAGATAGTTATAGTAGTTAAACTTACAGAAACAGAAAGTGGAACAGTGGTTGCCAAGGGCTGGGGAAAGGGAGAATTGGGAAGTTGTTATTCAACAGATACAAAGTTTCAGTTTTGCAAGACAAAAAAATTCCAGAGTTCTAATGAACATTTTGCTTATAGTTAGTAATACTGTACCATATACTTAAAAATTTTAATAAAGTACATTTCACATTATATATTTTTCACAGTAATAATCTTAAAAAAATAAGCTTTCAAGTCCATGAAAACAAGTAAAAATAAATGAACAGGGTTTGGGATGTAAATTCAATGTTCATTGTGTTGCAGGCATTTTAGTTGGTTTTGAGAAGGGAACTGGAATTATTCTGCAATTAAAAAGTGAGTAAATGGAAATATAGAAGGATATTTGTAAAGGTTCTGTCAGAAGTAGACAGAATTTGGTACATATAGGGGCAAAAATACAAATCCTCTAATTCTACTGCCACCCCACCGTCCCTTTTTGGAGGCAGGACTGAATTTAGGAAAAACCCTTTCAGGCATTATCCTAGAGTTAACACCCTCCTATACCTTTCACCCAAAGTCGTGGATAAAATTCCAAGGATGACTTATTGCAGTAACATCCTTTCCACAGTGCAGCCTGGTGGAATGAGCAAGTAGGGTGGATTAACTTGGTGGCTTGACTTACCCAATGACGGCAGAATTAGTATGTCACTCTCTGGGTTCCTCATAGTCTCTCACTTGCCTTCTTTAGTAGAAAAGCTTGCATTTGAACATTGTCTTGGAGGCAGAATGTGGTGTTGATGGTTTTTGGAGTCCTGACTAGATAGCTTAATGTTCATTTGAAGAAACCTCTGTGACCTAATTGTAATCTTATCATAAATTGGTCTTCTGGACATTGATGTGTATGCCGACACTTAAGCATAAATCTACTTGATTCCCAAAGCCCATCTTCTTTTGAATTTGCTGTCTTGGTAGTTTAGGCAATTATTTTATTTATGTTTTTGGCAGTCTCTTTATAGTAGTTTTACCACAAGGAATTTTTAAATTTCCTAAGAACAAACTTCTTGAGGAGAGCATCTCAGTCTGTCTCACTCACCTCTACATCCCCAGAGTCCAAAGCAGTTCCAGATGCACAACAGATACACAGCAAATATTTTTTAAAGGAATGAGTACATGGCCGAATATTTAAATAAAACCTATTTGGATTTTCTTAATTTGTACTAGACTTTTAAAAATCAGTTGGCTTTAAATTTGGTTTTTCCAAGAAACTACACTTCTAAAGATATCTTATTATCCTTTATTTCTTCTTTTGTCTTTGCTTTTATATGAAAAATTATGAAAATATGTGTTACCTTCTTTATACCCTTCTTGAAAGTCCTGAAATTCCGTATCCCCCAGAAATCTTTCTCTAAGGCTAATGTTAAAATGATTAAATGCAGCAACTGAAAAATCAGATTTTCCTTTTATCTTGATTAAAGCTTAGTACTGACTATATTTTAGACCTAATAGTTATATAAAAGTAGCCAGTTTGAGTAGGGAAAGGGAAGACAATGGACCCCATAATAATTAAGGATAAATTGAGAGGTAGGTAGAGAATTAGGCTGTTAGATAATCTTGATTAGAGCAAATTCTTGTTATCCTTGTTCAACCAGCAAACAACTAGACTAGTATACTAAAAAATATGATGTAGATATTGTTAGTGTTTAGTCCTGCCTTCACTGTATTTTGTAATCTGTGAGTACCTACTTGGGAAGGGAAGCATAACTGTTTAGTTTGTTTTACCCAGAAAAGTACATTAAAAACAGAAGATTTGGTGATGGTTTGTGTGTGCTTCCTATTGATTTTCCAAGCCCTGCCACCTTAGGGAAGAGGTTATTTTTCCCCTTAGTGGTTGCTCTGTGGTATGTTAGTAGGAGCTGATTTGGCTTATTAGGTTTAGAGAAGCAAAACTACTTCTCCAGGGGCTATTCAATAAGGTTGAAGTAATTGGCAGTGAAGCATTTGTAGTTTTTAAAAAGACTATAAAAGTTTTGATATACATATATTATTATAAAAGAATAATTTGAAAGTTTAAAATTAAACTTCATGAAGAAAATATTAGCACCTTAACTCCCTGAAATGGGTAAACTTTACTTACATAGTAAATACAGACCAGAAAATGTTAGGTAGCTTGTATATATTATATCATTAATTTCTAAAATAAATGTATAAGCTAAATGCAGTGAGCACAAGCCGAGGATGCAGTTGAATTCCTTGAAGCAGGACTCTCTCAAGGCCACGTTGCTGAAGGGCAGCTGTCACAAGATAGGAATGTTCTTTCCCTTAAACTTTTCAGCAGAGAGAATTACTGCAAAGTCTGGGGACTTAGGCAGCAGTATGAAAATCTCATTGATAAATGAAAAAGCTGAGTGTAGCATTGCATATCATGTTGCTGTTATAACCTAGTTAAAACATATTTGAATAAAAAGATCAGAGCAAAATGTTCTGATTTTTACTGTTTGCATGGGGCTGGAAGAATTCTCTATGGCATTTTCCCTTTATTTGTAAAACAACTGTAATTGTGGATAAGCTGCATCCAATCGAGCATCATTTAGAGTAGTGTCTATAGTGTCAGTTTAATTCACCTCATTGTATCTGAGTCTTACTGCCTCTGGTATGCTTTCTAAAAAATTTTCATAGTCATTTGAGTTTGTATTATTTTTGTTTTTAATTCCAGATCATCAAGTTATTGGATGGAAAACGATCTCAAACTGTGGGAATCTTGATATCCAGTTTACATTTAGAAATGAAGGACATCCAGCAGGGTAAGTCTTTTCTGTCATTTTAAAAATTTTTAAAACATTTTATTGTGGAGAATTTTAAGCATACACAAAATTAAAATGCAATAATGAATCCCATGTATCCAATACCCAGCTACATATCCATCCACTCACTTTTGTTTTCATTTATAGCACCTTCCCCACCACCAACTAGATTATTAATGGGGCAGATCTCAGATATTTTATAATTCATCTACTAAAAATATTTGTACTACTCATAAAAGATAGGATACTTTTTAAAACATAACTATAGTGTTATATCATGCCTTTAAAAAGATGAACGACAATTTCTCAGTATCTGTTTTAGTCAACGTTTTCACTGCTGTGACTAAATGACCTGACGAGCACAATTATAGAGGAGGAAAGGTTATTTGAGGCTCATGGTTTCAGAGGTCTTAGGCCATAGAAGGCCAGCTCCATTCCTCAGGGCTTGAGGTGAGGCAGAACATCTTGGCAGAAGAGTGTGGCAGAGGTAAGCAACTTGCATCTTCAGGAAACACAGAGCAAGAGTCTCCCTCTCCAGATATAAAATATATACCCCAAAGCCACACCCCAATTCTAATCTCTTCCAGCCACACCCTGCCACTTAATTAATTCCATCATGGATTAATTCACTGATTGGGTTAAGACTCTCACAACCCAATCATTTCTCCTCTGAACCTTCCTGCATTGTCTCACATGAGCTTTTGGGGGACACCTCACATCCAAGCCATAACAGTATCCTCACATCTGTGGTTCTAGTTTCCCTGGTTGTCCATATACTCATTTATTCACCCATTCATTTATAGTTATTTTGTGTGAGGATCCAAACAGATGTTCTGCATGGCCATTGATGTGTCTCTCAAGTTTTTTTAATCTGAAGTTTTCTACTTCGCATCTTTTTTTTGTGTTTTACCTTTTTAATTCATTCATTGAAGACAGAAGGTTCCTTGTCCTGTAGAGATTTCCACTTTTGTGATTTTGCTGATTGCATTACTGTGCAGTGAAGTTTTTCTGTCTAATGTGTTTCCTGTAAATTGCTAGTTTGATCTAGAGACTTAATCTGAGTGCATGGAAGAATACTTCATTGGTGCTATTGTATATTCCATCAAGAAGTATATAATATGGATTTTTTTTAATCTGAAAATGTATTTTACCTTCATTCTTGAAGCATGTTTTCACCAAATTAAAAAAAAAAAAAAAGAAGTATATAATATGGATTGTCTATGACACCACTAAGGCACTGATGATCTTTGCCTAGACCGTTTCTTTAGAAGTCTGCAAAATAACAATTTAAAATTGCTATTTCTTCTTCATTAGCTGATACATCCGTAGAGAAATACTTTTATCAACCATCTGGTTACATCATTGTCTCTTAATCACTTTGTTGTTGGCGGTGGTGGGGTTTTTTTCCCTACTTGATTTTCTTTGGCTCAATTTTAAACAAAACATTTTTAAAGAAGACATTTTATTTATATGTACTTTTCTTGATTTCTAGAAGGGAAACAAAAGCCATCATACCTTGTTAAAATTTATGTCTTTCATTAGAACAATGTTCCCTTTTCTCAATGATCTATTAAATGTAAATCTTAATTTTGGCATGTCATTTATAATGTGTCCTGAGTGGACTACAATCTCCAAGGTGGCTTCAGTAGAACTGAGCATTGGTTTAACAGTGGGAACACTCTGAAAACACCCCACCCTTAGGTTTTTCTTGGTGTTGCTCAGTTGTTTTACTCTGCTACTCGGCAGACTCCCGAATGCCCTAAGAGCCTCTTGAGATTCTTTCACACACTGCTTTTCCTTTTAAAGTAGCTTTCTTAGGGGCTTCAAATTTTGCTATATTGTAAAAACTTTTAAATTCCATAAAAGGCTAGAAATATTGATATCCAAAGTGAATGACACAAATATTCGGATAAGCGAAATGTTTTTAATATTTCATAGAACTGAACTGAATGCATAAGTATGAATATTAAACCTTGGGAAATGTAGTAATTAGTAATTGATTTGACTTTGGGGCAGTACCACTGAAAATAGAGCAGGATTCTTCAGTGACTTTAGAAGGATCTGAAGTTAGGTCTTCTACAAGAAGAATTCAAATCAGGAAAATGTGATGCTAGGGCATAAAACAAAATGGAAAAAGGAAAAAAAAAATTTCTGGAGGGAAGTCGGCAGTCTTGTGGTGGGGAAGTAACTCTCTGAGGCAGTCATTGCAATGAGAAGGGGATTCTTCAACATCATTCACCACGAGCCTGCTGAATGCCAGATATGCTTGGTTTTACCACCATGTGTAGCACCATGGATATGAGCTTTCACAAGGGCAACATCACTGTGGCCGTCACTCGGTTCCTGTTAGCCATTTTCTGCTGCAATATGACATATTGCCACATGAACGAGGGTCATCCTAGCCCCATGATATTGTAGTTACCGGCTCGGGACCATAAACCTGCCCATGGAATTGCAGCCTCATTGACTTGAATATTCATTGTAAGTTGAGTAAGGGATTAGTTCACCCAGACCTTTCCACTTTAGTCAAGAACATGCCTTCATGAATCAAAAGCCAACTCTCATTTCAGCACTGGAGATGCCAACTGTGGCATTACAGACATCTAAGCAGTGCAGGCATGATTTTAGCTCTTCCTCCTGCCTCAAGCACTTATGTATCCACTGCAGAGTTGGCTCCTAAGTTCTAAAAAATAATCTCCATTCCATTTCTTCCTTTAGCAAGGTATTCCAGATGAACCAGTGACTGACACTGGCATGTGAAGGTCACTAGGAGTCTGGGCTTTGCCAGTCATATTTCATTCTGAATCCCTGTCTGGTCATAAATGGAATGTGCTTGGTCTTGTGTTGTCGTTCAGTCAAAAGGACTCCCTGTGCTTAGGTTGGCCCAAAACATTTATGTGAGGGGAGATGTGATTGGAGGAGGCCAGTTGGCAGCCAGGCGGCCTCACAGTGTATCAACCTTGGTTGAAATGACCAAAGTTCAGAAGCCTCTGGTTTATTCTTAAGCTTTCAGGTCAGATATTCATCTTTGTCAGGACACAAAGACCGGAGGCATTAACTCACACTTCCCAAACTTACAAAAAGCTGACATATAAACCAGAACCCTAGTTTGTTCACTTAGGGAAGAGAGTATTTCTTTGTTATGAGTAAAATATCATGTCTGCTCAATGTTTTCTCCATCACTTGTCTCTCTGTGGCATTGTATCTCTTCCTGCTATTTTCCCCATGAAAATGAAGTCTTCACTCCATCCCACCACCTGCACAGCAAACACGCAGTGAGTGTGTTTTGAATGGCTGAACAGAAGGATTGATAAGAAGAGACAGACAAAGGCATTAGTAGAAAGGAACAGTTTTGATTCTTGGAAATGCCTGATTCTTATAAAAAGTTTGTGGGAGCAGAAGTATCTACAGGTATTCTGAAGAGCTTCAAACATTGCAGTTTTCTAAATGACAATGACATTTCAATCTTGTCCTACTGGGATTATAGCTTTGTTACCTTGATAAAAATTTTAAGTATTTTAGTATAAAGATACCTCCCACAGATAGATCAGATAGATAATCTGGCTTTTACTGGTCGAGCTCTTTTTTCTTCTACTTTTTTTATTGGCACATTATAGTTGTACATAATGATGGTTTTTTTGTTACATATTCATACGTGTACATAATATAACAATATAATTTGACCAATATTGTTCCCCAGCACTCCCCACTTCCCTTCTCATCTCCCATCCCTTGGTCTCTTTCCTCTACTGATCTCCCTTTGATTTTCATAATATTCCCCCCTGCCCACTCTCTTTTCCTTTTTCCTCTCTAGATTCTGGATATGAGATAAAACATACATCCCGAGACCTTCTAAGTTTGACTTATTTTGCTTAACTTAATGGTCTCTAGTTCCATCCACTTTCCTGCAAAGTAGTCCAGCTCTTAAAGAGCAACCTGATTTTCTTTGTTGGTCAGGTGAGCACTACTCTGTGGTCTACAACGTACATTCAGGAATTGAAATTTTGGAATTCTATGCTCAAGCTCTTACAGGTAATAACTAACCAGTCTTTGCACCTTTATGTCATGTTGTATTTGTTTCCTAGAAAGTTCTCTGATTAAGCATTGCTTACAACTAATTTGCTAATGTATCATGTATTGAAGTCATATATTCAAATGTTTGTTAAATTTAATTTGATTTTTTAATAGACTAAGTCTTAGTCTACATAGAATCAGAATGTCACATGTTCCATTCCACTGCATTTGGGTAAAACTAACTGCCTGCCTGTCTTTAACATGTATTGAATGCCAGCTCTGTATCAGGCACCATGACTTCAACAACATTTAAAATTTTAACTATAACATTTTTGAGAGTTCACAGGATGGTGGGAGAGATGTACAAACAGCCAAGATTGCAATAGAGTAGGCTATGAAATAACAGAAATAGCTTGACTCTTTCCATACAACTTTAGATGAGTCTTAGAGGATGTGTGGTCACACACAGAGATAGAGCTCATCCCATAGAGGAAAGAACACAAAACAAGACGTGCAAAAGGGGACACAGCTGATGTGTACAGAATGCATTAGAACATGGTTTGTTAGGAGCTAAGGCTGGAGAAACAAGCAGCATCTAGATCAGGAAGGGCCCAGAATGTCATCACATGAAGTCTATACACTATTGCATCAGTACCAGGGATAAGATCTTTAAGGGGAACAGTGCTGTCTGATTTTGAGTGCAGTGGTGTCTCTGAGACTGACCTTGAGGGTCCTACATGCTCTGCATCTCTTACTTCCCTTTGCTCCTCTAACCTCCCTGCTTGCTGCACTTCTAGCTAGCTACAGTGATCATCGTTGACTCCTTGAAAAGGCCGAGTTCTCCCTTCCTTTTGTATCTTTGAATGCATAGCTCATTTTGAATGAAAAGCACAGCACATTGCCTCTATCTGGAATTCTTTGTACAGATAGCTCTTTCTTTACTGTGGGTTTCAGCTTAAATGTCACATCAAAGAGTCCTTCTCAGATCCTTGCTCCCTAATGTAGCTCATCCTAAGTTAATTCTCTCACTTTTCTCCACATTTAATGTAGTATTCATATATCTACTTATGTTCTTATTTATATCGGTTACCAGAACAGCAGGTCCGAGACAGAGACTGCTTGTTGATATGTTCCCAGCACCTTGCACTTGTGTCTGGCACACAGGTGCTGGTCTAAGTGCCTGTTGGATGAATAAACCAAAATAGAACAAAAGGAGGATAAGTCTGCTAGAAAGGTTTTGCACACTGTTCAGATGATAAGTGATGAAGGCCAGAACTAAGGTCGCATCTATAGAAATGGATCACAAGGAATGAGGAAAAAGAAATTCAGTCTGCACCTTAGATTTTGGATTCAGCAAGAGTGTGAATATTGGTACCAAATATTGGAAAGTAGAAATGTACAGCAAAAGTGGTTTAAGCAGAAAGGAGTTAAGTGTGAGATGACTGGAGACTTGCCTGGTGGTGGTAGGTGGACCAGGCTGGGTTAGACATAAAACAGACCTCAAAAATGTAACCTCTACCTGGTTCTCTCTACCCAAAGAGATGTTTGACATCTTTTAGGACAAAGCCAAATCCCCCCATACTGGCTAAAGTGTAGAACTCTGAATCACCTAAAGAAAGCCTTGGTTGTGAGGGGAGAATGGTTCCAGGAGGCTGACCATCCTGCCCACAGAGCCTGGACAGACTCAGAATAAGTGACTGACTTACTGTTGGTATTTCATCTGCTAGATGGGATGACTTATATTAAAAGCATTTGGCATCTGTGGACACAGCGACTGCCTACCATGATTGCAAATTAGTGTTTTCATTCCACATTAGTGATTTTCTCTAATTTCTGTCCCAGAGGATATGGAAAATTGCTGTTGACTATTCTTGATATAAACCTCCATATGCATTGCAAGAGACTAGGTGCCAGAAACCTCCTGGCATTCATTTGGAATTTCCCGTACACTCAGAATTCATATTTATAATATTTAATCTAACATCAAAATAAAACATTCTTCATTTTAGTTCCTACTAGTCCAGAATCTCAGCTTGAGCATTCAACTGCATCATAGCCTATCTTTCTGTTGAGGAATCCCAGTACAAGAAAGAGATACCAGTTGGTTTTATGCTCAGAGACCAAAACCCAGATCTGAGAATGCCCACTGGACCTTGTCTGCTTTGGCCTTAAAAATATCCAGAAATCTATATCCAAGTTTATGGGAGCTGTCTAAAACATTTGATCAGGCATCTGAAATTGACCACAAGTTATTTAGGACTTTCCGGAGGAAAATTTCACTCTAACCTAGAAGAGTCCCTACTCAAAAGGCATTTTGCCTCCAAAATTTTTTATAGTGTTCCCTACCAGTAAAAAGTTTTGGAACATGCTTTGCAAGGTTCGCTTTCTGAAACATGTATGTTACATAAATGTATGACAAAATCAACATGATTGTTTTAAAACATGAAAATCTGAATTAAAATGAGATTAATGGTACTTTTAAATGCCTTGCTAATTTTGATGGCTTCAGGTTCTCATTAGCCAAATACAATTAGGATGCGGCTCATTATTGACAACAGTGAATCTAAACCCACATTCAAATAGTCTTCTTGATAATTTTTTTTTCTGTTTATGAGGCTCAATTTCTTGGCAGATCTACTGTGACCATCTTCACTATTGCCCTGTTCTGTGTCTCATAAAGAGCTTGCACTCACAATCATTTGCTCTACCATTTTCTTATTTTTGATGGATTATCTTCAATCTGTAGTTTCTTTGCAGGAATCTTGAAGTCAGCTTATTTATTTTGTGAAGTTTGGCTAAAAGCAGAGTTTAGAATCAAAAAACTTCATTTAATTGCCCCCTCAAGTTCACGGTATGTCGAAAACAAAGGAAGGAAGGGTGTCACACATGAAGGAGGTTATCCTCTAAGTGACATCATCATGACCAGCTGACTTTCTATAAAGTGAAGGAACCAGTGTCAATCAACTCATTCAAAAAAATACATTTTAAAACATTTTGGATAAACATAAATAGTAGCTCTATCACTTCCTTTTCCTTCCCCACCCTTTCTTCCCCTCTAAAACACCTGAGAAGCAGGACTCCACCCACCTCTTTCTAAACCATTGTACATTCATTCCTTCACTTTCAGAACTGAGGCCAGAAAACAGAGGGTGGCATTTCTTTGTGCTTTACCTTCAGGCATCTCGCTGAGACCATCCAATCTGCCTGGAATGTAATTTCGGCTTAAAAGAACCAGAACTAATGGAAGAACAGAAGCCGCTTAACCCAAACTGTTTCTCATTCCACTGCCCTCCAGAGAACAGAGGGGATACAGGAGAGGAAGTTTTGTGAATTCTGTGCTCTGTGCACTTCCTTGAGGTTTGGACCATGAGCAATTTTAATTGTACCTACAAAGTGGCACCTTGGCCACCTTCAGGCATAGTACATGCCTAGACTTAGGCGAGAATTAGGATTTTTGCTCTGTAAGATTGAGTGATTTTGAGAATTTGGAATAGATTAGCTAAGTGCCTCTTGTTTATATTAGTTTTCTGAGGTAGGTGTCATTTTTTCCACCTCAGAACCAGCTCCCTTTTTGTTATCCTTTACAATCACCTTTCATTCCATTGATATTTGAATTAAGGTCTCTACTTGGTCATTTAGCAGTGTAGCTAAGGTTAGAAACTATGTTCTCTTGATATTTCTTATTATTTATGTTTCTGGAAGCAGCTTTTGTTTGTATTCTTTCATTTTTCTGTATGAACTTTTGCTTCTCTGAGTTTTGGCATGCTTGTTATAGCTAGTTGCAATTAATTATTAATCCCTCTAATATGGTGGACAGAAGTTCCTTTAAGCTGCCTCCTAATTGGTCCCTTAAGCATTTCATTTGGATCCTTGTATTCAGCAAAGATCCCTGCACACCCTTGTCTACACAGGTGAGTTTGGCATCTATCACAGATGGAACATAGTGCCAGTTGGGGGAAATCAAGGCATACTGAAGAGAGGTTCTAGGGGATTTGGGACCATTGTGAAAAGCTGTGGTCTCAGAGCACTTCAGTGGGAGCAGGTCCTGTCCTCTGGCCTCTTTGCATCCCTCTCTGCCTACCCCCTGCCTTTCATGTTTTGTACTTTTATCTTGGACTTGGTCTTCCTTCTAAGCCATGTGCTCATTGTTGGGTGATGAGACTATGGGAAGATGTTCCTGATCCCTCTCAAACTTTCAGATTTTAACATTGCCTCCTTCCATGAACCCCATGTTTTTCTTTCTTTTTTCTTGGTAGAGTTTGGGGTGGTAGGTTTGTTAGAGGTTTTGGGGGTAGGTTATATGGGATTTTAAAAAACTGTGTCCTGTGTGTTATTTGCCTCATGCTGTTCTCTTTTCCTTACCAAATGAGTTTTTTATTGAGGCCTAAAAAATGTTGGTAATTTGGATAAAACATCTAAATTTTATGTTGGCTAATTGGAATTTAGCATTGTCAACATAATAATTTTCATTAGTAGAGTCAATAATCCTATCAGTCTTTGCTTTGCTGGGCTGGGAATAGATCGAATCCATTTACAACAATTATTACACACCTAGTTTGTGCAAGGCAATCATGTCAGCTACTTAAGGAAATACAAAAGAATAAATGGGCTGCATCAGAATTATTCTTAAAATCAGCATTAGTCAAAACCTGGTGAACCAACCCAATCCTGTAATACCTTCTACATTCCTGGATTAACTGGCTAATCTAACAGGGTAAGATATGCATCTTCTCTACTGGGGCCTCCCCACCTAAAGGTGCTTTTTCCCTGATACAGAACAGAAGTGGCTCTGCTTGTTGTTTTTCTTTTTTTTAAATAATTAGAATTATTTTTTAATAATTAGAAGCAAGCACTTTTTTGTTTATCTGGACATGGTACACTTGTAGATAGAAAAATGTTCAGAGTTTTAAAAAAAATGCCTGCAGGGCTGAGAAAATTCCTGCATGTTCTTCCCATTTACCCATATGAAAAGCCCGCTCGGAGCTGGAGAGAGAATTTACCTATTGTGTGAGACCCTGACCCTGGGCATGTGCCTAAGCAGGCACATAGTTTTATGTGTGCCTGTTAATTTGAATTTGTGATACTGATCTGCTTTTTGTCCCTGCTGACGGTTATTATATCTTAATGGGCGAAACACTGCTCTAATGATCCTTGTGTATATAATTCTTGTAGTACAGAGCAGGCACCAGAGGACCACATAAAAATGTTTGCCTCAATTTCCCTGCAAAAAAGAAGCCCAGAAACCAGACTTGACCAAGTAACAGATTTTTAAAGGTAAAGGAACCCAATAAAATTACCAGCTTTTCACAGCGTGTGTCTACTTCCTTTCGACATATAGTGAGGTGTAGGTGAAATATTCTAACTGAACTGACAGTGCGAGCGGGGACAACTAAGGAGGGAGGGAGATAAAAGTAAAACCCACCAGGAATGATTGATATTGCAGTGGCAATGAGTTGTTGGGGTCTCCCTTTTGTGGATTTGACACTTCACCTTTCTGACACCATCTGTAGAAGTGTTGGAATAATGAGCCCTGTACTATGGAACAAAAGCTAGGATTACTTAGCATTACTGTATTGGGGCTTTAGGGCTTGCTGTAGAATCGTGTGGGCTAATATTTGCAGATTCTGTTTTTGGGATGAAAGATGTACATTGTATGTGTGTGTGTGTGTGTGTGAAAGAGACAAGTGTGTATTTTTTTAATAATATAAAATGAAGAGAGCTATGTGATCCTATGCAACTCTAAAAATATTTCAATCAGAGATACAATTCTTTCCACATTGTGATGATCAGTTAAGGGTTTATGTAATGACTTATAAGTTTACAGTAAGGTCTTTAAATAATGACTTAATCAGAGAGCATTTATTGTTTCTCAAATACATTCTCACAGTATTTTAGGATAGAATTGTCAGGTATGGATTCTGGCCCCCTAGGAACCTAAACTACATTTGATGAAAAGGACATGCAATTATGTACATGTAAGATAATTCTCCTAGGAATCCTAGGACTTATGTGTTTTTATATTTTAGACCTATGATCATTATCCTAACCTTTCATGGTTAGGGTAACATGGAAGAATAGAAACAATTTCATTTCCTTGAGCTCCTGGCTCAACCTGGTGAATAATCAATCACTTGATACTGCTTCTTCCACTTTGGAATTTTATTGTACTTTTTAAATTTTATTTTTAAGATCTGTATATGGATGAGGAGAGTCCTCATTGGAAACTTGGCCTTGGTCCTAAATGAATCCCTTTTTCTACTCTTTCCTTTACCAGTGCCCTTTCCTCTTCTTCATTCTTCGCCAGATCCCAGGAGGAAGAACACTCACATCTGCTCTTATGTTCCTCCACCTGCTTCTGTGGGCTTGGTGCAGAGCTCTTCCCCTGAATCGAAGCTGAAAGCCCTCAGAGTCATTTAGAGATATTCCTGTAGAGTGTTCCAGTGTCTCTCCTCTGCCCTCACTATTTAGGTTTTTGCTAGCTCTTGCCCACAGCAATATGTTCTAAACTGGTCTTTCCAAAATCTGACTTTCCCTGAATAATAATAACTGTTCAGCCATACTTCCCAGCTCAAAAGTGCCCAGTAAATCTCAGAAGTATATCAAGTGCTCTTTATCATGGCTTTAAATTTCTACTATTTCTTGTCTCTCACTGTGTTTGGAGGCTCCCTTCCTAGTCTCATTAATTTATTTTCTCGAAGCCAAAATTCCTTCCTTTCCCAGAAGGTGCCGTCAGTCTGTTTGTATCTTCTTTCACATGGAATGTATCACAGTCTTCCGGTTGATGTTGATGGGCACTTACTGTAAATATACAAATTGCCACTGAGTGGAATGAGTGTGACTGAATTAATGATGATTAATAAATGGGTGTTTCAAGTGTCTGCCTGAAGGAATCTACCAGTTAAACTTTACTCTTAACCTTTTTGTTCCCAAAGGTGGTATTGCTGTTTACAATTTTTTTTTGAAAGCTGGAATGATGGGAAAGATATTTTCCTTGATTCATTCTTTAATAAAGAAAAATTCATTTATTAAATTAAAATATTTTTGTTATGCTATATTCAGGCAAGCCAGGTGTCCACACTGAATATATGAGTGGAGAACATGAGTATGCAACTCTACTGACTAAACCTCAATTTTTGGACAGGAACAAATTGAGAAGAAACAAACATCCTTAATTCAAATATAGAACTCCCCCCATAATATGATATTTTCATATGTTAAAATCCTATCATGCTAAGGGAAACAAGCCAAACCCCCAAAACCAAAGGCCAAATGTTTTCCCTGATATGTGGATGCTAATTCACAATAATGGGGAGGCACTAAGGAAGAATAGTTACTTTAGATTAGTTAAGGGAGGGGAAGGGGTATGGGGGTAAGAAGGATAATAGTGTGAAACAGACATTATTACCTCGTGTACCTATATGACTGCATGACTGATGTGATTCTACAATATGTACAATCAGAAAAATGAGAAATTACACTCCATTTATGTATGATTTATCAAAATGTATAAATGCATTCTACTGTCATGTACAGCTAATTACAACAAATGAAAAAAATTTTTAAAAAAGGTTGTTCCAAAGACAAAAGGAATTAAGACATGCAAAGCACATAAGGTAATTCCCTGTACATGGTATGTTTTAAATAAGTATGCCATCAATACATTTTTGCTTATTGTGTTTTTAGAGTCATCCAAGGTATACGTTTAGTTTTAAACCACTTACTTTAATCATTGTGTAGCATTTACTGTACCAGTAAACTAAAATATATTTCTCCAGTCTTGTGTTGATGAACATTTAAGGTCTTCCCAATTTTCAATATTATAAACAATTTTTCAATCAAAAAAAAGTTCTATCTACCAGCAAAGTCTCTGTGTTCTTTTTTGCAAGACCCAGTGTCCTCTTTGTCAGGAAACTTTTCCTCATGTCCACCTGAAGGACTCACCCTTTGTTAGTCTTGGAGTACACATCACACCCACACATATTTATTTTGTATCTATTGCACTTGGGTGGGAGTTGGAGTCACCCAGGTACTATGCTGGGATCTTGAGTCATGGAGGTACAAAAGGAGCTTTCCCCGACTCTAGGCTCTCACAGTCTAGTGGAGGAGGGAGACTGTTACCATGATACTGATTCTTAAAATACACTGTCTTCACCCTGTGTAAAATACGGGTGAACTGCCATTGCAGGGGAAAAGATGGAGGACTTAATGGCCTGAAGGTCAAGGGGTGTCCTTCCAGGGCAGCAAACCTTTGACCTCTGGGCCCTGGAAGATGAGGTGTGGAAAGGGAGGAAGGCAGGACATGTTCAGGAATGGGGAGTTGCACAATGTGGCTGGGGCCCAAGAAACACAGAGGGAGTAGTGGGAGAGGAGATTGAAAATGCTGTGTGAGGTCAGACCAAGGAGTTTGATCTTCACCATGTATTTAAATGAATGACATCTGAGGTATTTTAAACACCAAAGTAAACTTCAGGTCTCATGTTTTAAAAAGTTAACTCTGGTGATACGATGAAGGATGGATTCGTGGGAAAGATGGATTAGAGATAAAAATTAGGTTAACTTTCTCAGATCCAGAAATATCTTATATTTCTTTTAAGACATTTGATACATCTGATTTTGTAATTTAGAGATATTTGTGTCTTTACCTGTTCTATTAATAATGCTTCCTAAGGTTGGGTCTTTTCTGAGGACCAAGAGGGTTTTGTAGCAACTTCTTTTTGAAACATCCAAGAATATGGGATGTTGGATTTATAACATAAATTACTAGTAGTTGTAGTTTTCTTTGTCTAAATCTTTCCAGATATTAAAGGAGGTAAGGCATTTACTAACATTAAAACACATTAACAATGTGTATATTTGGAATCATAATGATCATAGTTCATACCTTGCTGTATGTGCTATGCCAAGCATATGATTAGCTCACTTTGTATTTTCAGTAACTAGTGTTGTATCATTTTGGATATGCTGAGGTCCAGACAATTTAACCATGACATTTCAGCATCATGTAGTAAATCTTGCTCTGTTCATGAGTCTTTTTAATTTAATTTAATTTAATTTTTTTGCATTGCTAGTTATTGAACCCAAGGGCCTCACTCATCCTGAGCAAGCGCTCTACCTCTGAGCTACATCCCCAAACTAAGAGTCATCTTGATCTTTGTACCTTGAATATGTTCCTTCTTCAAAAATAGAAACTTACTTTTACAGTTACCTCTCCATGGAAGGTTCTTTACCTAGATATTTACAAAACTGACCTTTCTCAGTCTTTTAGGTCACCTACTCAAGAAACTTTCCTTATATATCCTATCTAGTATTGCACATTTTTCTATTTCTCTTTCTTTAAGGTATGTTGTTATTGGAAATTATGTGTTTATTTGTTTATTGTCTGTCCCCCAATCTAGGTTATCAATTTCGTGAGATCCCGTACTTTAATTGTCTAATACGTGACTGACTTACACATCAAAGCATTTGAGAACAGTTTCTGGAACTTAGCGTACATTCAGCAACTCTTTATGTGGAGGCTGCTTGGGTGAATGGATGGATAAACATCTCCAGAGCCCATCCTTGTTTCTGGTTCCCATTTTTAGGTATTTTCATTCTTCTGCCTGGCGCCCTGGAATATAGTCCTTTGAACCAGGTGGATTAAATTTTTAAGACCAAGTACTTGCTCACTTAAGGAAAGAAAAGCTCATTCTCATTAGTTCATGTTACTTGATTTAAGTGTATAGTTCATAATACCTAGGAGGTGTGCTTAATTTAGAAGCAAATGAATCTGACAAATTCTTTTTAGAATTTTACTTATCTTCTCTTATGCATTCATGTTGACTGATTTTTGTGGAATATTGGAATTGACATAATTCCTGCCTTGTTTTTTATTTTTTAACACTTCAGACATTTAAACAGGCCTATCTAACATATTAGTGAATTCAGTTGATCACTACACACAAAATACCAGTCCTGAGAGGGTAAATTCTTTCTTTCCTTCCTCAAACTCCATTTTTCTTCTGTGGTTTAATATTGGTCTTTTGAAAATATACTTTTCTTGGTCTTGGTGGAGTCTGAGATGACTTACTTTGTCACAAACGTATTAACCTCTTCCCCTTTCTTCTCACCATCCATATATCTCGGAGTAGCTTGCTCTTTAACTCCAAAGTCAGAGAAAATGGACTGTGAAGGAATTTTAAATATATTTCTTAGTATTCTGTGAAGTGAGATGATCTTAAGCTCATTAATTTTGTTAAAATTGTGTGAAGGGGTTCATATGATTGTAAAACAATTCAAAGGCAACCTGCCCTTCACCTTGATCCCTACCTTATCCAGAAAACATGGTGTAATGGAAATGAACAGAATAATGGTTGACAAGCAAAATTTTAAGGCATTCTCAATATCACTGGTTGGTTTAATAAAATTAATTAGCCTGCCACAGAGAAAATTTACTAGCGTGCTGGTTAATTTCACAATGTAAAGTCAGGGAAGGGAGCTAGGGTTGAGGGAACAAACCTTATTAGTTTTGAATAATTATTTAAAGATGTGGGCCTGCCAATTTCAAACACTTTGATAGCCAAATCCATTAAGGCTTTAAAATCTCCATGTCTGTATCCCAGCATATGCAGGAAGGAACCTCTCCAGATGAAATCATAAGCATATTAGTTAACCACTAAATGACTCATTTAAGATAAAGAACAAGATGTAGAATCCTAATGAAACCATGAGAATAAGACCTTGCCTTAAACCTGGCTCATGGGAGGTTTCTATAATCTTAATTTGCCATTGATGCAATTATTGCTCTTTCTTGTCTTTTTAATCCAAACAAGATGTTTGCAGTGGCCGTGGAAAGGTGCCTGAAATCACATGCCTGAATTCATTTAATTTGCCAACATTGTCTTTTTTCTCTTTCCCTTTCTGGTAATAGGCAAGAGTCAGTTCTGGTGCATTAGGTGCTAAATCTCTTCAATTACCAGCCGGGAAGAAAGATTTAAAATTGTGCTTCAAACCTGCAAACTGATTTAGTTTTAAAGCACAAACACTTCTCCTGTGGAGCCTAAATTAAACTGCAGAAAGGACACAGAGCCTGAGAAATCAAACAAGGCAGGACCAAGGCTCAGGCAAAGGATAGGAACCATTTTTGGTTTCTTTTATTTGAGCCCCCTGGTGCTAAAGGAAGGGAAACAAGTTGAAAGATGCAACCAATGTAGGGAAGAACAATATTATGTTGCTTGAAAGCTGGGTGTGGAGTGAATGTTGGTGCTGAGATCAAATCAAATCCCTTACCCTTTTTTCCTTTTTCTCTTTTTGGCAGCCATTTTTAACGTGGATGACTCTGTGGTTGATCTGGAGACCCTAGCAGCCTTATATGAAAACGTGAGTGTCAAAGACAGAGCTTGAAATTTAATATTTTCTTTCTATTCTGAAAATCACTGAGCCATTCATGTTATTTGGTCCTAAGGATTTTGACCTTAGCATGAAAGAGTTTAATAATGGCACAGGGATGCAAGCTTGAGTGAGAGTGGGTGTGAGAGGAGCATAACTCCCACTTGGAGTCTGGGTTGATAGATCTCACTGTACTTTGCAAAGTACAGAGATTCAAGGTGGAGACCTCATATGTGCCCTGGAACCCACCCTATTGCTTGAGGGCACAGTGAGGGAAGGGAGGCTGCCTACTTGGAGTTGGCATACACCCGTGTCTTTTTTTGAGGAATAGGACTGCTAATACCTACTTGAATGATTACCCAGTCCACACAAGCTGATGGCATTGAATGTGGGGATCAGTACAGTATGCAGAGGAGGGCATGTCTTTAGTTCAGAGTCAGATAGTCTACGTTTGAGGTATACCTCTACCATTGCCTGCGGAGTAACTTTCTATCAGTTATTTAAACAATCAGTTGCTGTTTGATCATCAGTAGAAGAGACTGCAGGTAGGACTCTACCAGAATTTTCCTTGTATCAAAGAAGAATTTAGTATATATAGCAGTAGCAATACATCTTGAAAGTAAAATAACACTATACACATATAAGGTCTTTCAATTTGGATTCTATGTGGGAATAGCCAGCAGAATCTGCAGGCCCTCTTGGGAAGATGATACTGGACAGTCAGAATTCACATGAATTTGAACTGTTCAGGTTCACTGATGGTTAGGATGAAAAAAAAGCAAAACAAACAAACAAAATAACCATGAATTGAATGAGATTCTCTTAAGTAATGGTATTTCCCTGGGAGCTGCCTGGGACTCTATGGTATGCAGTGGAAAACTCAAAAGATGATTGATTTTAATATTTATGTCCTGCGGGACCTTAAGGCTCTTAAAGAAGATTTCCATAGTTTAATATTATAGGCCTGGTGGGATTGCCAATTTCCTGCTCATTTCATATTCTATGTCAGAAGCTATTTAGTACATCCAGGTGGGAAGTTCTCCTGTTTTCATCAATAAAACTTTCATCAATAAACCCAAAGGCCCACAAATACCAGGCCACGGGGAGTTAATCCTACACAATTGTTGAGTACCTGGAGGTTGGTGTGGTATAGTAGGAGGCAGAGGGATTCTGAGTCAAAAGCCCTTTACTGATAGCTTAGTGTGAGCCTCAGTGGAATTACCTGTGTAATAAGGATACCTTAATTGATGTTAAAAGACTGAAAAGCAAGATACCTTCCAAATGCTTCTTTTTTTTTTTTTTTGGAACCGGGGATTGAACTCAGGGACACTTGGCCACTGAGCCACATCCCCAGTCCTATTTTGTATTTTATTTAGAGACAGGGTCTCACTGAGTTACTTAGGGCCTCGCTAAGTTGCTAAGGCTGGCTTTGAACTTGCGATCCTCCTAACTCAGCCTCCCAAGTCGCTTGGATTACAGGCGTGTGCCACCATGCCCGGCTCCAAATGCTTTTTGTTGTTATTCTGGGCTCAGGACTGTGCCTGTGGATGGTACTTATTAACACACAATAGAGGCAAGTTGCACACAACTGAAATAGTTGGATAAATTAAGAAAGTGTGTGATTAAATGTAAAAAAAAATGTTGTAGAGACAGTGCTTGTACAATGCAGAAAAAGGGATGGTGACTACACATAATGGTGTGGGAAGCCTCTGGAAGTTAAAGCTGTTCCAAGAGGGTACAAACCACACTGAGGATGACTTACCCTTTATCTGCTTACAGGGAATTGACAGTAGCAATCAAATGTCCTGATTTCTGTGTCTGGCTGAATGTGCTGGTTATGACTATTTTCATTAGCTAGTCATTCTGAATGTTAGCCCCCTTCAAAATCACCTAGAGAATTTGCTGGGCCAACCCTTGGGGTTTATTATGTTTGGAGTGGGGCTGACAATTTGCATTTCTAACAATGGACAGCAGCAGCATCAATATCAACAAAACCTAAAAGGATTACTGCCTTCTTCCTTCCTCAGTTACCCTTTCGGTTAAAATGTTTCATCTAGAAAGCATTAACAAGTCACTAGACCAAGAAAGGGAGTCTCCTTGAAGAAGGGGCTTGAAACATACTGGATCCAGCAGGGAAGCTGATGCTGCAGGTCTGGGGACCACACTTTTCGACCTACTGCCTTAGACAGATTTCTCACTATACATTTAGTTTTGTTTTGTTTTTTGTTTCAATACAGAGAGGCCAAGAGGATGAATTGGTTAAAATAAGAAAGTACTATGAGACATCCAAAGAAGAAGAATTAAAGCTGCTGGACAAACCTGAACAGTAAGGACACTAAAACGGTTTTCTGTTAGTCCAAAAGAAAAACTGCAGTCTCTGACTCCCTGCCTCCCCATTCTGAATGTTCAAGTCTAAATTGTACAGTGAGCTGAATTACAACACCATCATTCCCGTGACCTATTGCGTACAGCAGAGTGACCCGGCTGCCAGGAAAAGCAGCACTGAGATTTGTGCTACTGGATACAGCATATATCACCCCCTGCTCCCACCCCACGTGATTCCCCTTGGTTGGTTTAGCAACTTTTTAATTCCTTCTAGACTAAACATTTTAGCCAAAAGGGTAAGTGAGGAAGGAAGAAGGTATTACTTTGTTTAAGGTTTTGCAGATAGAGTGAAAAAGATATTGGAGTCCCAGAATTCAAACTGATTTTATTAAATGTCATATTCAGTAAATATAACTTAAATGTTCCAGCTTTCCCCAAAACTTCTCCACTTGTTCTGTCCAAGTTCAACGTTACGTTCCCATCCTCATTCTGTGTGGGTTTGTTCTTCACTCCACTCACTGGAGTTGCTTGCTCTGTAGTTTGGGATGTCATTCCACATGCTTTGAAACCCAGAACTCTGGTGCATAACTGAGTTCTTGGCTGGGCTTTTGAGATCTGCAAGCCATAGACTGGTTCCTGGGGTCCTGCAGCCCATGGGCCCAACCACCCTTTCAGGGCCTTAGAACCAATTTTGAGTGGACAGGGTCTGTCATACCTGTTGCTATCTTGAATGCTTCCTGTCTAATTCAGGCCAACCCTCTCAATCTAAAGGTAAGGCAAGTACCAAAAGCAAACAGGAAATTGGATTTAGCACAGAACCACAGACATCCAAAGTTCTATAGCTTGTGCTGCAGCCTTCCTTCTTTGAATCCTTGGGTTCTCTAGGTTATCCCATTCCCAGTGGACACCTGGATGTTCAGACCCAGAAAAACATCTCTAGCAAGTAGGGATATAGGTGGGGAGAGATGCCTAGGTCTGTTCAGTTACTGATAACCTTCCTGATGTTTTGGGAACCTTGGATGAATTCTTTTCACATGGAGTTTTTGACCCTCTCTCTAAAAGCTAGTTCACGAACTCTGAGAGTACTGCAAATTTGTTCAAATGGGATTCCACTGCCTTTCTGCTCCACTGATCAGAGCCACCCTCCTTACCAGCTCCCACCCCAGCTGATTCTGCAGCTCATTCCCAAGTCATGTTTCTTCATACCATAAATGAATTCCTGTTAAGGTGCCAATGACTGAAAGTGAAGTGACTAATAATGGGATATTTAGACCCTGACAAGGCCATGGAGAGGTGGTATTTGGGAACAGTAGGGCTTATCAATAATTGGGGTGTGCCAAGTTGTGTAGTGAAACTCAGCTCTAAGCCTGGAGTTGGCAAACTTTTCAGTAACGGACCAGATAGTAAAGAAGTATTTTAGGCTTTGTGGATCAAGTAATCTGTCACAACTTACTCAAGTCTGCCATTGTAGTACAGAAGCAGCCATAGACAATGCATATGCAGATGGACATGGCTGTGCCCAAATAAATTTTAGTTACACGTTTTAGTCAACCTTTTAACTGCTGTGGCCAGAGGACATAACCAGAACAATTTTAGAGGAGGAAAAGTTTTATTTTTTGCTCAAAGTTTCAGAGGTCTCAGTCTATAGGTGGCTGACTCCATTCCTCTGGGCTCAAGATGAGGCAGAATATCATGGTGGAAGGGTGTGGTGGAAGAAAGCAGGTCAGAACATGGCCATCCTAAAGCAGAGGAGAAAGCTCTGCTCAACAAGGAGACCACCTCTTCCAGCCACACTCTCCCTGCCTATAGTTACCACCCAGTTAATCCCTATCAGGCTATTAATGCACTGACTAGGTTAAACCTTTTATAACTCAATCATTTTATCTCTAAACTTTCTCACACATGAGCTTTTGGAGGATACCTAATATCTAAACCATAACATTAGGAATACTGAAATTTGAATTTCATATCACTTTTGTGTACCATAAAATGTTATGCTTCTTTTGATTCTTTTTTCAACCATTTAAAAGTATGAAAACCATTCTTAGTTCATGAGCCATAACAATATACATGGCAGATTGGCTTTGGTCCATGATTTGTAATTTGCTGACCCCTCACCCACTCAGCAAAACCTGCACAAACTATGGGGATGGTGATGGGTGAAACGAGCAATTGAGGAGGGGCTTTGTGTTTCTGCCACAGGAGCATTTCCCTTTTCCTTTTGTGCTCTGCCTTCTAGCTTTACTTCTTAAGACTCATTGCCAAGATATAGAATAATGGTGGCAGGTAATTAGCAGACAACTTATTATTCCTGTTTTTCCTACTGATGATCTAGGTAGAAGAGCAATACTAATTTATATACTTACAGTACTAAGGATTGAACCCAGGGGTCCTTTACCACTAAATCATACTCCCAACCTCCCCCACTTTTAAATTTTATTTTTATTTCAAGACATGGTCTTGCTTAGCTGCTGAGGCTGACCTCAAACTTACCATCCTCCTGTGTTAGCCTTGCAAGTCACTGGAATTACAGGCATTCACCATTGCACCCAGCCAGAAAAGCAGTTTTAAAGTTAGTAAATGGTCATCATGCTGACTTCCTGGACACTCACAGCTATTACTGTCAGCAAAGAGGATCATCAAGTTGTGCTGATGAAGAGATGTGCACAGGCTCAGGTGGTGGAGGGTGAGGTGTGGAGAGGTGGGAGCCCTGGGACCTGAGTGCATTTAACCTTTGCTCTGGACCTCCTGTACAGTCCAGAATTTGTTTCATTTATGCCAGATTCTGATTCTCTGGCAACTTATTTGCCATTAACTCCAAGAGAGTGGACCATAAGCATGTTTTACATCCTGGAAAATATGAATCATTTATAGTTAGCATTACAGTTTCCTAAGAACACTGTGGTGCCCAGTCCTATAAATCATAGCATGATGGGGTTGGTCTCATCATTCACCTCATCAACTCCCCTACACCCCAGTGCCAGATTTGGAAAGTCATTTCCCACAGATGTGTCATCTGCATGGGACCTGGCTGTCTGAGAGCCACTCCCTCTAGGGATGGCCCTGGACTGTCTTTGTATCCTTTGTATTCTCCTCTGAGATGGTGGCGCTGAGGAGAGTCTCCACTGGGATTGGCTAGGCCTAATGCACCTTCTGTGGCCTTGAATGAGGATGCCATTTACATCTGTTGGGATACTCCACTGGGGTCCACATCTATCTTGGACCTCTGCAAACTAGGATCTGTTAGCATTCTCCTTCCTAGAAGGACACCAGTTATAGCATGAAATCATACTGTATATGCAACCCCCTGTGCACATGCACCTCAGATAATACCATTTGGAGATTTAGGGAATGATGATAAACCACATTAATTTCTTTAAAATAAAGGGCCACACAGCATCATTTCACCTGCCAGTGGAATTCCTGTGGTGGATGTGTAGCCCACACAGCATGAGGCACAAAGCTTCTTTTATGTATATAGAATGAAGTTACAGTCCTTCCTGGGAAACTAAGCCTGCTTTTGTGGCTTCTTCAGGCTTCTCTGTTATGGAACCTAAATTCAAAGTTAGACTAGCCCCAAAGTAAATCAGTCTATGAATATTTGTAAGTACCAAGGCCCAGTGTTCAAGGTATAGGCTATGCCTAGAGATACATAAAAGGCTTATTGTCCCTGCACCTAAGGGTACAGTATAAAACACAGTTGGGGATACAAGATATTTATCAGGTAACTCCTTTCAATAGCCTGTTCTTCTGGTACTTTGCCAGACAAATGGGAAAGGAGCTCTGGTGTTTTCCCTCAAGACTTTACATGGCTATTTTTGAACAGAAAAAGACATAAAGTTATATTTTTTTTCTAAAATTTTCTTCTCCAGTATTCTGTATCTTCCCATTCTATCAATGTGACAAACCCCAAACTCACGAGTCATCCTGGACACTTGTCAACATGCCTTGGGAGTAGTCAGTTACTCCAGGTCTTGCTGCCTTAGTAACTGTCCTATCTTTTACCCCTCTCCACTCACTGCAGGCCATCTTATTTTCCGTCTTAGAAGATTACAGCAGTGATCTCATAGGTCTCCTAGCTTCAAATCTGCTGTCATCACCTCTCAACCAGGCCACCGCCATGGTATTTGTCTAAAACAAAATCTAGAAGTATCACTTCTCTGTTTAATACCCTTCATTCATTCATTTAAAAAATTAACTCGTTATTTTAAAATATAAACCCCCATATTAGTATTTGATTTCTGCTCATCTCCTGGACAGAGCATGTACAGCTCATCTCAGGTCTCCCTGACAGCTCCTTACAAATGCACAAGCATCAAAGGGCTCCAGGAAACCCAGCCAACAACACCCTTCAGGGCTTTGACTGACATTAGTGCCCCTCAGTGGCTTCCCATCATCCAGAGCACTTGACACACTCCACAGTAATCACTGATTTACTTCTCAGGGTGTCAAGAAGGAATTGTGTGTAAGTTAAATCCTGTTCCCAGGTCTTAGCATGGTGCCTGACACATTGTAAATTCTGTCACACATGCTTGAAGGACTGGCTGACTGTTAGCAGGGGCTGATGCTCTAGTGCTTATTTTCAGTGATAAGGTTCTAGCCAAAAGTAATGTAAAATCCCTCAACTTCCCCCCCCCCCTCCAATTCTGTGTATGCATTCTAGACTTTTCACCATGCAGAAAGCATTGGAACTTTAGGATTCTTTGAGAGCCTTCATAGTTCAAGCCCTAATGCCAGTCAGACTTCAGTCATAGAAATGTGCTAAATTCTGTTTTTCTCTTTCTTGAGTAATGTAGGTTAATGAGTCTCTGGTCTTGTCTTCTGTTTGTCCTGAAGCTCCTCTTTGAGCCCGTTAAGTCATTGCCTACTTCTCATCTTCATTCTCGTGGGTGAACTGAGGTGTTGGTCTGTATGTTCCCTTAAGTGATCTCTGTGACTTCTTCACTGCTGTGTTCATTTTAAGTGTGATGTGTACATATTCTGAGGATCTTCAGGGTCCTGCTTGGGGAATGATGTGTCATGGTCACTTTGGGTGGGAGGAGGGGAGAGGAGGTTGGGTACAAGTGAAGGAAAGTTTCTTCACAGAGCTTTCAGCATCTAAATAAATTTCCCCAAGACTCATCACAGGACTAAATGCTGCTAGTCCTATGAGCTTTTTACTTCTCGTATATTTGTGAGAACTGGTGATAGCCTTGGCGGCAGTCATGATAAAAGAATCCTTTGTTTAGTGCAGTGCTGTATTTATGAAGAAGCATTTTACACACAGTGTAATAGTTTCATCTTTTCCCAATCCAGAATTCTCATGAGTTTCTACTTTTATATCATCTGATTTTCTTACTAATCACTTATAGAACTTAAAAGCAAAGTTGTATTTTCTTTTATGAGTCTTCCTTGCTTCATCTCAGTATCATTTAAGGAAGAAGGGAGGGAGATCATGACCTTATAACTAGAAATTTATTAAAATCCAAGTTTCTGAAGGCACAGAAGGTACAGAATGTACAGAGTATAAGCCAAGAACTTGTTTGGGTATAGAAAGAGGTAGGCTCCAACTTTGCTCCTCTGTAAAACCATTCTTGGTGAGAGATTGCAAAATTTCAAGGTAATGATGTTATGAGTTGACGAAGACTTTCAGAAATATCAGTTAGTCATCATTTCATTTCCAAAATGAAATTAATGGCAGTTAGTGGATTCTCTCCCTTTCTGAATTCATATCCAGCTGTTTCCACCTTTTTTAGTTTATACCCTTTCCTCTGGTGGTTGGCCTGGAGAATATGTAGCTCTTCCAACTTAATTTTGCAAAGGACACTAGTGCCCAGCTGCTCAGACAGTGAGCTACTGTGTGTAGGTCAGTACTCACCTTTGGCTTTTTAGATCTGTCTTGCCATATTTTTAAAGAAACTTAAAATTGTCCACTTAATGGGTGTCTGCTTTGTTCCAACTACTGAGCTAACTGTGTCTTTGTGGGTAAGTTGATGTGAAAAGTAAACACATATGGAGAATTAGATAATTATAGATTTATGTAATTGAGCAAAAATATTAGCGATCTTACTTCAGTACAAGAATTTTTTTAATCATTTGACTACAGATATTTGCTTGAAGCCTTCCCTTTGCTTAGACTACATATAAATATACCGTTAGAGAATGCTGCACTGCATTACAAACTAGTTTATTATATAATTTTTTATGAACTAAAGACTAGAGCTTTCTACTTGGCTTTAATTTGGTTCTGATAGAGGATATAGATAACTTGTTTGGCACACTTGTGCAACTTTCTGTTCCTAAGGTAATTTATATGACTTACTTTTATTTACCATCATAGAAACCCATAAGACTGTGGTCCCATCATAGAACACATATTGTTGGAATTTCTTGAGTTGACCTATCTGGTACCTTTTAAAATTGCTAAATTGAAACTGTCAAATAGGGAATATTCTCATGGTAGATCTTGATCAGCTCTTTTTATTATCCTTGTGACCACATATAAAGCAAAATGATGCATTTTTATTTTTACAGATTTTTACATGAGTTAGCCCAGATCCCCAATTTTGCTGAACGTGCCCAGTGCATAATCTTCAGATCTGTTTTTTCTGAGAGTATCACCTCTTTGCACCGAAAGGTCGAGATTGTCACACGAGCTTCTAAGGTACGTCTGCTGTCCAATTTGAAAGCCAGCCAGGGAGTGAAGCAGAAAATGGGGAGTGGGAGAGACTAAGGATAATGCCTTGTAGAAGCCCTTTTGGACGGTGAATGTGATGGTTATCCCGCCCAAATATGCATATATGTTGCTCCTATGAGTGTAAGGAGGAAGTGAAAAGGAGGTACTGGAGAAGAGAAGGAGTTGGAAGGAAAGTTGCTCTTACAGATTTCTTCTAAAATTTTCTCAATATCTTGCAGTGTACAAACTGACCACTAAAAACTAATCAAAACAGCAAGGTTTGTTTCCTATTTTCCTTTCCAGAGTGCAAAAGTTTTTATAGACCCATGCACTTGATCATCTGAAATGTGTCTACAGAGCAAAATAAAAAGATTTTTGAGATTTGACAAATGAAACAACTGATTGTGATAATAAGCAATTGGCAAATTGATTTCTGTTGACTTCACCACATTGGTGATTGTAAAGTGATAGTCTAGCTCTTGCCTTTCACACACAGTGGTCCTTGATCTTAAGGAAAAGGGATTCCCCTTACAGAGGCAGTAGTACTTAGCATTCACCTGGAGACATAATGTCTTTCCCTCTGAAATAGAACAGATCTAAATAAAGAAAGCATAAATATTACTGAAGTATGGCATATACCTACTAATCACACCCAAAAGACAGGAAAAGAAATCTGCTTACAGCTAAATTTTGCCTCCTTTCTTCATCCTCAAATAAAAGAAAATGAAACCATCAAAGACATAAAAAGTAAAGTTCCCATTTGAAAATGTGCATTCAAAACAAAATTAATAATAATAAATAAGAGAGGGAAAACAAATAAAATAGGGAGCTGAAGAAAATTCTAGCAGCTTGAAATTGTAAAAGTTAAGAGACATACAACAAACACTTAATAAACATACATTTTAAAAACTTAATAAACATAACCTATGGCATTAAAAATATGTTGTTATAGTTTACCTTTGAGGATTTTACCCACACTTGCTACTATACATTTAACAGTACTCATTATATAGCTCCATACCCCAAACCAGATCCTGAAAAGATATTGAACTTCTTTCTGCTCAGAAGTTATCATAGGTTAAACCTGACTATCCCTGCTCCCTTTTATCAATTATTAAATACTTTAAGGTAAGTATTAAAAATAAAACTGGCTCAAATGGAAATTTGAATATCAAAATTTAATCCTCAGATTTAGAATAGGAACTGTTTATAATTTCATTGAGTAGAAAATGATGGCTATTAATGCTTTCTTTAAAAGATACTTAGGTTTTAGTAAAGCATACTTTTTACTTTGCTGTTAACCATGTAGGTAACAAGCCACCAAACAGCCTATTTGGTACCTAATAAATATTCATTGAATGGACACAGGTACATTTGAGGTTCAGACCATAATAATTGGTATTTGACATCACAGGGCTTGCTGCACATGAAGAGTGTGAAGGACATCTTAGCTCTCATTCTGGCATTTGGAAATTATATGAATGGAGGAAATCGGACTCGAGGACAAGCAGATGGATATAGCTTAGAAATTCTGCCCAAACTCAAGGATGTCAAAAGTCGGGTATTTATTCATTTTTCATAATGAGTTCCTATGATCTGCCATAATTTTTCCTCTATGCCTTTAATTTATTTTTTTTAAAGAAAGTATTCTAAATTGTTCCTTTTATCCCTGTCCTCTCCACAACAATAATCATTTATTTGAGAGCATTGATTTTGTTTCTATCTCACTGCTTTCTTTTGACTTTGGAATAAAAACAGGTTTTCCTTATTATACCTATTTTCAATGGTCTAGTCCCCAATCTTTTTTTTTTTTTTTTTTCTCTAGCATACATGATAAGGTATTGAACTCCTAATGTAACGAGAAAGAAAAAGCACAGGGAATTAGCCCTAGTGCAAAAGCTGGAGTCTGTTTGAATTTAGGATTGGCTACTTGTAATTTACTCATTCTGAGTGGCAGAGCCCCAGCACCATTGAATATCCAATTGAGCTGAGCATTTAAATTATTCTTTTGCCCACAACAATTGGGCTGGGGTCTACTGTCAAACTCTCTGCGCCTGATTATCATTTGGCTCCACACCCCTGCAGAGCAACCTCTTTAGAAACAACTAGCCCATATCTAGGCGTCCCGTGGGAGGGCAAGGGGGTGGAAGGAGGGGAAACACAGGCAAATTAGAATTAGACCCCTGTGAGCAAGACACAAAGGCTGCCTTGTGGGAGGGCCAGCTTGCCCTGGCCTCCCAGGGTCATAAAGTGGCATGGTTTTTCTTTTAAGCTGGCTCTGATTGTTTTTCACGCCATTAAGAACACACATTTTTTGAAAGGTGGGAAGGGAGGGATAGTTTTCTGTTCTAGTCCCCAGTTCCTTTAGCACTCCCCACCCCCTTCTGTCTTCACTTTATGCCAGAAAATATTGTGCAAGGATTTTTGTTTGTTTGTTTGTTTGTTTTAGCCATTGCCTCAGAGGTCTTATAGATTATCTGTTTAAGTTTTTCCACAAAGGACAATATAGTGTCATTTCTTTGTACAGTTGGCATTAAAAAAGTGGATAAGACCAAGAGGAGGGAGAAAAATCTCAGATAGAATTAGGCCCAGGTCTCACAAATAGAGGTATCATGAACTGAGTTTTCAGCTCTTGACGATATAACATGGCAGATCTCATGTGAATGATTGTCATTTGAGTTTCTCTTTTAAACCTAGGATAATGGAATTAATTTGGTGGACTATGTTGTGAAGTATTACCTCCGTTACTATGATCAGGTAAGAAATGGCATTATGTGGGAGCTGCACTAGTGGGGTTTCAATTCTTACAAATTATTGGCATTCAGAAATTGGAGGATGGATAGATTGTAAGTTCAACATAGAATCTGAGAGCTCTCCAGACTCCTTGGTTTACAGATGAGAACACTGAAGCCAAGAGAAGCGTTATTCCAGGGCACAGACCTACCAATTCTCAATCCACTATATAATGCAATTCAGAAAGACCCCAAGTTGCCTTAGTGCTTTCTGACCAGATTGCAAGGTTCTCTGTGAACTCACATCCATTCAGTAACTGGTTGTAGTTTTAAAACTGGATTCTGCATTATAGAACAAAATTTAGGAAATTAAGATGCAATAAAAGAAAGCCCAATATTTTACCAGTAATGCATCTGTGACTAAATTGACATATAATTTGAAAACAAAAACCCATTCTCTCTGTTTGGGCCACGTTTACAAGTAGAAATAAACATGTCTGTGAGAATCCACCTGAGCACAATTTTCTGTCTTATTCCTTTTCCTTAAACCCCGAACAAGAAGTCCTAACTTTGAGAAGAAAGAGGGACTGTTATTAAGTTGTTGAGAAATACAGCAATCAATATGAACTGAGAAAGTCTCAGAGGAAAATGTTGCCTGGCCTCCTGCACAAGTAGCCAGCCATGCAAGCTGTATTCCTAAGGCATGAGGAAAGAAAAGCAAAGATCCTAGGGCCTGTCCTCAGAGCGCCTACCAGACAACAGACAAACTAAGCACTCCTGAACTCTTTGATGATTCCTGTTACTACTTACCCCACAAATGATTTCTCAGCATGTCTATAATTGGACTGATCATTCCACCACCCACAAACTCCTTCCCTATATCTATCAAGGATATCATGATTTTGGATCATTCAGACATGAAGCTATGTGCTCCTATTCGGTACTTCTCTGTTCTTCAACTAAGGGGTCTCCAACTCTTGCCATATTTTTCCTTCCTACTTCCCTCAGCTCTCCAAGGCTTTCATTGCAGTTAGCTCACCTCTTCCCAGCTCTTTATCCCACTCCAGATAGTGCCAGACTAGGCCATCCCATTTCACAATCTCTACCTGTGGCTCTGATGCCACTTTTTTGCTCAAAACAGAAATGACTTCCCCATTTTCAAGTAAATTAAGACTCTACCCAATTTAATTCCAGTCTTTTACAACCACACTTTTATTACTCTTCACTTATTCTGTGATCCAACCCAAGACCTGATGTTTTCCAAACACACCCTGGACTTGCTTACTAATGTGTTTTCACTTCTGATGCTCTCCCTAACTCAAGCCTTTTTATAAAATTTCCCTTTTCTCCCTTTCAGAAATAAATCAAAAGATCCTTTGGAAGAAAACTTCCAATGACACAATTAATATATGTATTATAGATTTACCCAGAAAAGTATAGACCCTGGAGAGGAAATTGACATACTTTTACTGAGAATCATAAGAAGCTGCCAAAAAAGAAAAAAAAAGAAAAACCCACCAAATGTCCAATGGGTGTATGGATAGATGCTTAATATCATTAATCAACAGGGAAATGCAAATCAAAACCACAGAGAGAGAGATCCCCTTATACCTGTTAGGATGGCCCCCACTATTTAAAACAAAACAAAACAAGTGTTGTCAAGGATGGGGAGAAATTGGAACACTTGAACACTGTTGGTGAAATGTAAATTGGTACCGATACTATGGGAAACAGTAGAGAGATTCCTCAATACATTAAAAATAGAACTACGATATGGTCCAGCAATCCCACTCCTGTGTATACATCAAAAATAATTTAAACCAGGATCTTGAAGAGATATTTGCACTCTCATGGTCATTGCAGAATTATTAACAATAAGCCAAGATTTGGAAATAACCTAAATGTCCATTGACAGATGAATGAATAAAGCAACCATGGCATATACTTACAATGTAACATTGTTCAACTGCAAAAAAGAAAGAAATTCCGTCATATGCTACAACATGGGTCAATCTTGAGAACATTATACTTAGTGGAAAGTAATCCAATCATAGAAGCACAAATATTACATAGTCGATTTATATAAGTACTTCAGGTTCATGGAAATAGAAAATAAAATGGTGCTTGCCAGGAAGTGGGGAAGACAAAAAAGGGGAGTTGAAATTCAACCAATATACAAATTTTAGTTGTGTAAGATGAAAAGTTCTGGAGATCAGGTATATAACAATATTCTTTTCCTTTTCTCTCTTTTAATTTTCCTGTACTGGCAGTTGAACCTATGCCAGGGCCTCATGCATTCCAGGCCAGCACTCCACCATTGAACTACATTATCCTCAGTTTCTTTTTTTTTTTTTTTTTTTAATTTTATTTCTTATCTTGAGATAGGGTCTTGCAGAGTTGCTCAGGCTGACCTCAAACTTAAGATCCTCCCGCCTCTGTCTCCCAAGTCTCTGGGATTACAAGTACATGCCATCATACCTGGCACAACAATATTGTACACTTAACAACTTATTAAGATAATAGGTCTGTGGTATGTGGTGTTTGACTAAAATTAAAAAAAAAAAGAGTAGCATGTGATCTCTACTGGAAATACTAGCTAAATTTTTAATCAATCTTAGAAATTGACAAAATGATTTTAAATATAGTATGTGAGAATAATTGGACAAAACTTGATTAGGATTAAAAATAACAAAGAATAATCATATTTTTAAGTATAAGGCAAAAATGAAAGTGTGGAATGTTAGGATAATACATTAAAAAATTTTAAATGGAAAGGAAATCTTAGAAATGGACCCAATGAATGTGTTAAATATGAGATGAGTAATTTCTAGTAATTGGGAAGAAGAAATTCAATTCTCTCCTATACCATATTCCAGAGACCAAAATAAAATTTAAAGAAAAAAGAGTTAGATGTAAAAACAAAGAATGAAATCACAAAAGATATGTAAGAAAATGTTGGTAAATAGTTTTCTGATCTCAGAAAACTTTCAAAGTCCTTTCAAAGCATTCAAGCTAAAGCAGAAACCAAAAAGGTGAGAATGATAATTTCAAATGCATTAAGGTAAAAAATATATAGTGGAAAAACCTTAGTATCTCAAAAATGACTTAGAGCCAACTTGTAAATAACATACTGAGGAAAGTATTTGCAACATAATTGATACTGAGCTATTTACTATTTGGAATCAACAAGAAAAAGATAACTTATCCTTTCTCATAAAAATATGACAAGAGACACAGCAAATAATTTACAAAAGGCAAACAGAAGATATAAATTGCCAACTGGATATAGAAGGGCAATTTGAATGGATCAAACCTTTCCCAGGAGTTGATCAGGTTTTTCTCTGTTAAGGTTTCTAGGTCAAATGGGACTCATATCTAGCCTGCCCTTGACTCACTAAACTATATATCCTCTAAAGGGGGTCTTTACAAAATCCTTATGAAGTTTTCATGTGATTGTCAAGCTGCACAGGTGTGCTATGAGCTGCAGGGTTTTGACCTCACTACATCAAAAGTCATAGAAATATGCATAATTTTTCTCAGAATTTTCATCCTAAGGAAATAAGTATGGATTTGTGTCACTAGTCTACTTATAGTAAATAATTTGTAATGGCAAAATACTGGAAAAATTTTAGATGTCTAACGGCTGAGACTAAGGTCAAATAAATTCTGCTAGAGTTATACAATAGAATAACATGCTTCCGTGGAAAGTATGTAGAGAAAAACTTAGTGGCACTCAAAAGTATTCTTGATCTTTTAAATTACATGTACACATTTCAAAATTATATATATATATATACACATATATATACACACACATATATATCACTTCAAGTATGTAAATATATACAAACAAAAAAAGAACCTGGGAAAATATATATTAAATTTTTTTATTATTTTTGGATGTTAGGATTATAAGAATGTTTTTTGCTTATTTCTTTCAATGACTACACATAGTGAATATGTTATCAGCTGTATAAAAGGGAAAAAAATATCGTCGATAGTGATTTAGTCCAATCCTACCTGCTCCTTCTTCCATGATGTTTTTATTCACATCTTGACCTTCAAAGGAAGACTGAAGCCCTCATTTGGGAAGCCTGGAGATATTTATTTGAGTCTCTCATGGTAACATATCTGCTTTATCTATACATATAAAAGCAGTTACTATCATCCTGCCATTGCTCCCTGAGATCCAGAATTCATTGTTGGTCCTTTTTTAGTGTCTATAATATAAGGGTCCAATAAACTCTTGCTGAGTTGGATATATTGTAAATATCCACAGGAGTGTAATAAATGGTATCTGTAAGGAATTAAATGTGAGAAGATGAAAGCTGATTTCTGGAGTAGAAAAGATCTATTGAGCTTCAGGAAATTAAGAAACAACAGTCACATATGTGCACTAAGCACTGACAGAGGGTACCAGAGTGGCAGAAGAATGGTCCTGAAGGCTCTTTAGGAGGTAATTTCTAATGCTAGATTGGTAGATTTGCCTGTGTCTGCCTCTACCAACTCCAATGTGTGGCCTATGAAATACTGTCGTGAAGAGAGCAGAACCCAACGGAACTCAGTTCATGGAGGGAAATGTTATAATAAGAAAAGTTGTAAATGTGGGATAGACCCAGTCAAGGAAAAATAAGTGCATTTGTGTGGTGCTCTCCTGGCTTTCACCGTGCAAAGTGCATTTCACTCAACAAGAGTGTGGAATTATGATTTATGAAGCCATCCTTTCCCGCGAGGAGCATGAGTGATGATGTTTGTGGTTAGTGGTATTGAGCAATTAGCTGAGGAAAGGTGGCTCCCGCTCCAGGCTTCCTGCTTCTCATTCCTGGTGTTAGGTCCAAGTCTAGGTCTGTGGAGGTTCAAGAAACCCATGAAAGTCATGTCTTTTCAACTCTAACTGAGCAGCTTTCACAAGAGCTGCTGCCAGCCTGATTTCTCAGCCGCATTTTCTCTTTTTTCTAGCTTACCAAAAAAAAAAAAAAAAAAAAAAAAAGAAAGTTGAAACCAAGGCCGAGTCTGATAACGAGTTTGAAAAAGAGAAAGAGATATCATACCCTAGTCCTTCCAGTGTAGATGACCAGGGGGCTTTTGTGGTTAGCATCTTAGATGTTGTTCCATCTTGGCACTCAGACCAGGGTGCTGCTCTGACTGTTTTTAAAGTACTAAAATAAGCATAGGGAGATTTAAAAATGTATATTATGTTCAGATTAAATGAAGAAAGCCACCATATCCTAGATTCCCAAATGAAGCTAAAGGCGTTCAAGGGAAGGAAAGAGTCCAGGGAACTCTCAAAACCAGAAGAAAATATGGTGATAAATTAGGCATCTCCTGCTAAAGGTACAGTCTTTCCACAGCAGCATTTTGTAGACTCTGTAACAGCACGCACCAATTGTGGTATCGATACACCAGACATCAAGAACAAGACCCAGTTCCTGCTGTGGGAGTGTCTGTTGTCTAGTGGGGATGATATGCAAGCTAACACCACAATTTTTAATTAGTAGAGTAATATGTGATAGTATAGTTTCAAGGCCTCTCGAAATACAGGAGAGAAACATCCAAGTGCTGGGAGTTTGGGGAAGTCTTTGAGGAAGTGAGGTTTGTTTGGAGACTTGAAGGATGCATATGAACAAGAAGGGATGGGGAGTCTCCAGGGAAGGGCCTTAAAGGGATAGCTTAAAGACAAAGGCCTGGAGGCAAGAGACTGTGGCCTTTCTATTGTTCATGGAGGTTTGGAACAGGGAGTTGGAAATGGGGGAAGGCAGAAGTAAGGCTGGAGATGTAGACAGAAGCCAGATCATAAAGTGCCTTGTAAAGCAGTTTTAGAGTTTGGAATTAGTCCTAATGGCAGTAGAGAAGATGGAATGTGAAGGAAAGCTGGCAAAGTAGTGTGCAGAGACAGGAATAACTGAAGGCTGCCTAAGATATGCAAGATACAAAGCTTACATTAAACAACTCAGGGAGAAGGCAAGCTAGGCTGGAAGAGATATTTGAAGCTCAGTGTATGTTTCAGTATGCCTGAAGATTTTGTCCCTTAAGATGTTTCTCAGCTAGAATTCTCTATCATGTACAGCTGTGGAGCTTGTTAAGAACCACATCCAATGTGTGTTCACTAAATAAACCAAACATTTGGAAAAGCTTCACACATACACAAAAATTTTGATTATGCACACACCAGAACTTCAAGCTGCAGAGAAAGGTGGGTAAATGCAAAGGGTAAGTGTTCAACCCATTGGTATACCCAAGCATGGGCTACCTAATCACTAGAGTGGGTAACTCAAACCAGGACTTTAAATGTAACTTCCTTCATGCATTCCCCCTATGCCTTGTTCCATGGGAATAGAGTGTCCAAAATCAAGACGTAACTGGCAGTTTCTCTTTGACTCATAAGGCAAAATAGAATGTTGCACGTGACATGACCATAGCTGACTTCAGTGCCAGTAAGACAAAAAGGATATTGTGAGATATGAAAGTGCTTCAATGTAGTGAGTCCAAATATAGGAATAGCAGAGCATTCCAATTATTTTTATTTAAACATGCAATTTAAAATGTTTTTCTTTTTTTCTGACTAGTGCTTTAGAATTTCAACTCAAAGTGATGATCGGGAAGTAGAATGTCCTTTTGTTTACCATATCTTTTAGGAAGCTGGAACTGAAAAGAGTGTTTTCCCCTTGCCTGAACCACAAGATTTCTTTCTGGCCTCCCAAGTCAAGTTTGAGGACCTCATAAAAGATTTGAGAAAACTGAAGAGGCAACTGGAAGGTAATAGGAACGGTTCTGTTATTATGATAGCAGCTAATACTGCTTTTAAAAATTGCCTCAAGAGAATTATATACATCTGGCTCACAGGGTGGAATCAGTACAGAGTTCAGTTATGATGTACTACTGCCTTCATGGAACTTCCCATCTCTATTCATTGTTTGGAGGGACTATATATATCTTTCTCTCTTATTAATGTCAATCATTTGCTTATGTCTACATCTTATCATATCCACATTTTCTATCATTGAGTGGTTATAACTTTAATAATAATGATAGCACCAACCATGTATTGGAAACTTCTTTTCTCATATCATTCTTGTAACAATTCTAATAAATAGAAACTGTACTAACTCAGTTTTACAGATGAGAAAGATGAGGCTTAGATAAGTTTTGTTCACACAATCAGTAAGAAGCAGATGTACTGAACTCCAATCAGGTCTACCCGATTAGAATCCATGCATTTTCTTACCTAGTTACTTTCCTGCTTGATACATCTGCATCTGTCTATTGCACACACACACACAGGTCTTTGTATATTTGGTTTATGTATGAGTCTAATAATAATAATAAGACTCATGGTAAACATTCTACTTTATATTTCTGATTATTCAAAACTAAATGCTGAAAGCTCCTTTGTGGTTTTTTTAAAAAGGTGAAAGTAGGTCTCATGTGGACAGGAATTTTCCTTTGGCATTTCAGGAGTCTTATGTTTTCACTATGAAGATATCTCCTTGTCCAGGAATATAAACCCTTACCTTGGAGTCTCTGTAAGTCCCCTGAAGCACTCCATGGAGGACTCAGGGAGTGTGTTAATGTGGAAATGGGGCTTGGTGTGCCAGAAGGCGAGCTTGAGGAAATGGAGAGCTTCAACCAGGAATATTTTTACACTAAGACATAAAATAAACATTTTAAAAATGTTTATTGTGAAAGAGTGCTCCGAAACCTAAGTCTCAGGCTTGGAAATGGAAGCAGAGTAGGAAAGATCTGCTCCCGGTGGCAGGGAGAGCCATTTATTTTTACTTTGGGCATAAAACTTGCTTAAATAAGGATAGTGGTTACAAGTGAATATTTTTACCTTGTAAATTATTTTAAAAGTGTGTGGGCTTTCTTTTTTTTCCTCCTGTTGATGTGGCTGAGAGAGTGAATTCAATCAAACGAATATGCTTTGTTCAGGATTATGACATATGAACTTGTGGTCATTTTTATCAATCTCCTGAAGAACTGAGAATTTTATCCTTATCTAGGACAAGGAGCTTGATGCATATCATAATAAAACAGAGTAGACCCTCACATATAAGGTTTTTTTTTGTCCCTCTATGATGGCAGAATTAGTGCTCAGGCCATTCCTCAGGAAAGCAGCGAGTGTTAGCTGTGCGGAGGAAGAGCCATTGTTTACACCATGGGCAAGCTCTGTATGCCCATCTCCTCTGTCTCTTTGCCCTTATAAAACCCTTGGCCTGACCCCTCATGTAGACTTCTGAGAAGAAACCTGATCTCTGATTGATCTTTCGCCTTCTCTTTCCAGGGGCTGCCTCCCCATGACATCCTTGTGAGTTTGTTGATAAATAGTAAGGGGGTTAGAAGTGTGAATGAGGGGAAGAGACGGGCAGGGTTCCCCCAAGGCCCTTGCTTTGGTACACCCCATTTCATCTTGGAGACTCTGAAGTGTTATTCTGGATCTCTCAGTACTCAACTGACACTGTCCTCAGCCAATTTTAAGGAAATATAAGAGCTTCTAAGGCTGGTGGAGCTGCCTTAGAAAGGAAAACAGAGCATTGTCTCAGTTATTTTTCTTCTTTGAATGGGACTTCTCCAAAAGACATGAAGTACCACAGAAATAAATGAGGAAACAACTCCCCACACCCCACACACATTGAATATTTAAACAAAAACGCCCTGCTAATCTTTAGAGATGCCAGTGTTTTTAACACATGAAAGGTACCCAGTAAATATTTAAAGAAAATACAGACCCTAGGTTCTCTAATGAATTTCTTTTTCTTCTAAATACCATCTGGCAAGATGGCCAGAATCCTGGCGGTCCGTTTCATCTCACATCTCCATTCAGGTTTCACCTCCATTTCCATAAGCCTTAGTGTGAACCAAGATTGAATGTTTAATTGAAGAGGACATAATTTTCACACATACAGCAAAGATTTGATGAGGCTTTGAGGTTTATTGTAGCCATTAAAATGTCGTAGCTGCTGGCAAAATCCCAGAAAATGTCTAAAGCTAAACCAGATGTGATTAGCAAATTTCAAGAAGCATCAGGCCCTAGTTCTTTAGTCGGCCATGACCCTTTAGAAGAAACTCTTTTCGAGTAGTATTAATCACATCTTAACAGTAGGGTGTGAATTAACTTGTGGTCGATGGTCATACAGATGTCACTAAGAGGTGCAGAAGTTGCCAATCAGCATCTTTCAGAGAGATGAACTTCTAATAGCATCTTTATGCAAGTAAGGAACTGAGAATAGTTTTAGCCACAATTTTTGTGTGATTATTATTTGTCAGATGCTTTACATATATCATCTTTCTTAATCCTCACAATGACTCTGTGGAGCAGATACTATTTTGACTTCTCACAATTTAAGGAAACTAAAGATCATGGTGCTCAAGCAACTGGCCAAGGTTTCCAGGTGATGATCTAGCCATATTTTGAAACTGGATATGACACAGTACTGTGACCTATCCTGCTCTGGCCTAGGAGTCTTCATACATGTTGGAGTTGAGAACAGAGAGGCATATTTAAAGCATAAAGCTCCATGAAGAGACAAATGACAGGGAGTTGCTAAATGACATGCACATTCCTAGAAATACATATGTGGACTCTCAGAAAAGACATACAGGAATGAACTTGTTTTGGCTTGAGAGTGGAGATGGGGAGAAGTACAAGATAGATGGGTCTTGGAGCAAATAGATAAACAGTATTGCATAGGATTAAAAACCAAGGCTTTGGAATCAATTGCATACTGTTTATTTATTGATGATCTTGTTAAGTACCATAACCATTAAGAATGTTCATTTTCTGGAGCTGGTGCTGGGGGTTTAGCTCAGTGGTAGGACCCATGCTTAGCATCCACAAGGCCCTGGATTCAATCCCCAGTGCCAAGAAAACAAAAACAAAAATATTCTTTGTGCTCCTTCTCTACATTATGAAGACAGGACCAAATCCTTGAGGCTGGGGACATGTTCCATGTTTTCTTGACTCTCTATCCCTTAATCAGACAATGATCTAGATTCCTCTGGTACTGTGCTGTTTTAAGGAATAATTGAGAAACTACATAGAAATCATAGCAATAGTTTCTTTCTTACTCAGCCTTGTTTGCTGGCCTTGTTTGTGTTTGCTCAAGGTATTCTTACCAACTCATATGTGGTAGGCTAAATAGTGGCTTCCAAGGATATCCACACCCAAATCTCTAGAGTCTGTGATTATGTTACCTTACATGGCAAAAGGAACTTTGCCAGTGTGGAGATGGGGAGATTACTCTGGCCTAGTCAAGTGGATCTAATCTAATCACATGAATCTTTAAAATGAGTCTTTAAAAACTGAAGACTTTTCCTGGCTGTGATCAGAGGGAGATATAACTACAGAAGAATGATCAGAGGGATGCAGTATTGCTGACTTTGAAGATGGAGGAAGTGGGCAGTGAGCCAAGGAATGTGGGAAGCCTGTAGAAATGGAAAAGGCAAGCAACAGATGCTCCCTCGAGCCTGCAGAAGGCTCTGCATACAGCCCTGTCAACACCTTGATTTTACTCAGTGAGACACGTGTCAGACTTCTAACGTACAGAACTGGAAGATATATTTGTGTTGTTTTAAGCCACTTAGATTTGTTATAATGGCAATAGGAAATTAATACACCATCTTTCTGAATGTGCCAGTTAAAACCAGCCACCTAGAGCTCCCAGCCCCTTCAGCCTTGCTGAGACCACAGACATAGGATTCCTCAAGTAGAGACCCTCACAAATATTGCATGAAATGTGAATTGGTGCTCTCCCAAAAGAAATTTATGGTCAAACAAAGTTGGAATTACCATTTATTAAAATCATTTGGTAGGGATTCACAGTTTGTAAATGAGTCTGGAAAGTTCTGTAGTTAAAAGAAAATGTGAATTGTTAATGCCATTTAGCATTTCCCAACATAAAGCATAAAACATTAGTTTTCTTTCTTGAAAAAAAATTTATTGACCATATTTTCTGCAAAATGCAGTTTAAGAAGAAAGGATATTGCTATTTCTGTCAAACTTTTAAGATGAAGAACATAGTTGTTGCTTAAATGGTTGTTAGTGAATGACCTTATTAGAGTGACTGAGATGAACAACTGTGGCCTTTGCTCAGTAATGTTGCTCTTAATACTGTCTTGGCTACACTGAGGAGCCAAGTAATGGTAGCCTTACTGAGTTTGTCATCCCTGTAAACAAACAGTAAATGATACTTGTGGCATTCAAAATAAATGACACTAAATGACACATTCAAAATAAATAACACTAATGGCATTCAAAATTAATTTATTGTCATCTCCCCCAAATACACATTGGTTTGATATGATCCTGTGATACTATTTATCATGAAAAATTCATTCTGGCTATGAAAATAGGAAAGCGATATTTTTTTATTGGAAAATTAGATAGGAACTCTTTACATAGGTGTGGAAAAGTTGCCATATTCTATAAAACTTATCTAAGAAGACAAATACATTGTCACCATAGCTAACAGTAGTTACTTGGCATTCTCTTCCATTAATGCTGAGTTTTTAATGAACTATTTACTAAATCTTTCTTTGAAAACTACACATTATTAGCCCTGTTATCACATGTAAGTTGGGAAAATGCAATTAGTAGTTAATCCTCAGTGTAAGATACTGACAAACTTGTTTGAGAATTTTGGCTGATATGCAAGTTCATGTGTATCTTAAGATAATTCTGATGATGTCTTTTTCTCTAAATATTTAAGACTATATACTTGAACATGTTCTTTCCTATGTACCATTTAGAAATATTTAGGAATACACTTACACAGTTATGTAAAGGCAAGACTCTCTGTTGACTTTTTTGATATGTTATCACTCTATAAATGTTTATCCCAGAAAGTTTTATCCTAAAGTGTTAACTCTTTTAAGCCTTCCCAAAATGAGATGCTGTATGAAATGCATCGACCAGGCATTCAGCAAATGTTAAAATCTTCAGAATTTGAAGAGCAGTAATATTTCTAGACTAATTCATGTTGAATTAGATCTGTCATATCTACAGGCGTTTTAAATCCCTGTGTCCTTATTTCATGGAGCACCCAGATTAGCCCAGAGCCATCCAGATGAACCTTTGTTTTATAAGACTTGTACTTGAGCCTTCTATCTCAAAAACTTACCTATAGGAAGTATAAATTCATTAGAAACTAACTTCAAGAAAGAGAGATTTTTTTATAGCTCTTATAAACTATAGTCAGTTCATCTTCCATGTGAAGATAACAGATTGAATCAATTGATTTAACTCCACTCTTTTCCAAAGGCTCACCAAACAATGAAACAACTCTCATAATCTAAATTGTTGCTTATCACAGATTTTGGTGAAGGCTGGAACAGTGGAAATTGTTTAATTATTTAAATATGCATGTGTGTAATTTTGACAATTCAAATTTGGTCAAAAAACAGAAATGATAGTCAACTCTCAATTATAGGCAGGTAGACTAGTGAGACTAAGGATTTGCCATGGTTTTTAAAAAGTTAATAATATATTATTTTTAACTGAGTTTCACTGAGTTAGCTGAGCTGTTTATATGTTGGACATCCTCATCTGTTCAAAACCACAAGGTAGAAACAATCATCTTTGCCATTTAGCTCATTTAACATTGTAAAAAAGTTAAGCATCTGGGTCAATAGATTGCTGAAATATTATTAAAAATGTACTAAAAGGCGAGCTGTGTGGAGTGGGAGACTGAGCGCTGATGATATGGAGAAGGGAAGCTACCTGAGGAAGAGTTGGTATCTCCAGCAATACCAGCAGGTCATGGGCCTACTTAGCAGAAACAGGACCACACATCATCTTGTACTTGATCTTGCCCTTCACAGGTTTTGTTTCCATTTTGATTTGAGGTTGTGTGTGTTGTACTTCCCTTTTCCTATTGTCACAGCTAACAAGACTTGACTGCAAGTAAGGAGGAACGCAAATAACTGGTGTTGTCAGTCTGCTGTTGGGTATTCAAGTTTGTGTCAGCCTAGGAAATGGGAAGGATTCCCCCCTTTTTCCCCACCCAGTTCTTTAATGTGTTTGCCTCATCACCCTCCTCCTCGACTCTCAGCTCCCCTACAGCCACCTTGTCTCCTCCTCCATAGGGATCAGTGTATCTGTCCACCTCTCTGTTAAAAGGATGGCCATTGGCAGACTAAGTCAATCCATGAAGCCCAAAGCAGAATTTAAGATAGGCAATTTCCTGTTGATATTATCCTTAAGAGCAAAGGAAACAATTTAAAGGAGTTCTGTAATGCTGATTCTTACCCTTAGAGTTGCTATGTTTGTTAAATAAAATTAGAGGCCCAGTTAAATTTGAATTTCAGATAAATGAAGAATTGTTTTTAGTAAGTATGACCTGTTGTAGTAGAAAAATTTAATTGAATATGCATTTGTTCTTTATGTTGTAGGGGTGTATACCTTTGATAAGTATATAAAAATCAAACTCTAACAATAAACCAAGTCATTTGTATTAGTTAAGTTTCAGTGGAAGAGGCTAGTGTGTTGAAAGTAGTGCTGGACTGGGATTTAGGAGATTTAAGTTTAAAGTTTAGTTCTACCACTTACTAGCTACATGATGAAATGTATGCAACTTTAACTACTCTGTGAACCTCCGTTGAATTGATGGAGACCATCATACTTTTCTACCCTGCCCAGCTTAAAGGAGTGTTGGCAGGGCCATGTGGGATGGTGGAGATGGTGTATAGGGAAGTAGCTCAGGTGCTGGAAGTGCTTAACCTCACTCCTGCACCATGCAGTTTGCAGTGTGCTGAACGCACACTGTGTGTCCTGGAAGGAAGAAGGGGAGCTGGTCCATTAGGGCAAATTGGGCTCATTTATCACCTTTAGGAAGCTCCAGAAGACATGACTTGAATGATTATTGACCATGCCTAATTTATTAGCTCTTTCCTCCTCCGCGGCCCATTTGCCCATGGCAGTAGTTTACTGAGTCTGAACTCCAGTACAAGACTGGATACATTAGCCAGAGTCCTGACCATGTTGCCATGGTGTTAAAAATATTTAGTTTCGCAAGCAACATTTTAGAAATAATTTTTTAAAAACTTTGATATGATTTATTTTTGTAAAATGATTTCAACAAAACAGACCTTAAGGAACTGGGATAAGTATTTCAGAAAGACAGTGGGGGTAAAATGCTGAACAGCATGGTGACTTGTGATGCAAAGCATTCGATTAAGTGCAGTATAGTGGGTAAAGGTCACATGTTTCCCAAATGGAACGCCTTCAAAGACAAATTGTACAGAAGGGAAAGAGGATATGGAAACTGAAACTTGATTCATCTGCTAATTAATGGAAGAAATTAGTGGTTTCCTTTGAAGCCATGACTGTGGCATCTCTAGGTGGGAAGGGTGAGTTATGTCGTCCTGGTTTCTTGCTCTCGGTTTGCCCTCTCTACTTCCACCCGCCAATTATAAATCAGCATGATTAACAGAAGTTATTTTGTTTGTTTTTTCCTTTGACAAGAAATGCAAAATATGAAAATAAAAGCTACTATTTTGGAAAAATCTGAATCAGAAGTCCTCAAGTCACATTCTTGTATCACAAGCTGTTATAAGCTTATCGTTTATCCCCCAACATCTCACCATCTCTGCTCCAGTGATTTTTGAGAGGATTTACCAGGATCATATGAAAGAAATCCCTTTGTAGAATATAAGGAAAATGGGTAGTACTTATCCTTGGATTCCCTGTGCCTTTGTATTACTTCCCGTCTCTCAGAGGGGCCTGTTGACTTACCTTCAAAACGTGTCTTGAGTTCATTCATTGTTACCATCTCCACACTGTGTTTCCCATCTAAACCACCTGAGCCTCACTTGGCCATAACGGACTCCTAGCAGGTTTCCCTGCTTCCACTCCTGCCCTCCCTAATCCAGTGTCCATCCACTGGACAGGTCAAAACACCTTGCTATTTTGTGTTCATTGCTCTTGAAATCCAGCTTCATAGCCTCATTCTACCTTGATTCTTACACCTTTCCAGTCTCATCTCATGCCATCCATTCTCTCCCATTAAACTCCAGCCACAGGATCCTTCTTGGGTTCCAGCTCAATGAACTCGTTTCTGCCTTAGGACCCCTTCAGTAGATTCTCCCTCTGCCTGGAGGAGGCTCCCAGGTACTCCCTTGCTTCCAGCCTTCCCTAGGCTTCCTATCCAGCCTTCAGCAGCCACTTTGAATAAGGACTCTCTATTACAGTCCCCAACTGTATGTTGCTATTAATTTCTACCTATTTATTTGTAAAATTTCTCTCTTCTTCCACGTAGGCAGATACCTAATACGATCTTGTTAGTGTTTATCTGTATAGTACCAGTCAGAATTTATTCAATCAATATCTGCTGCATCAATGAATGAATGGACAAATGAGTAAATAGTAGAATTAACTGACTTCAGATAACTGCTGATTTTGCTAGGAAAGAGAAATTAGATTACTTCCTTATGGCCAAAGATGTCAAACAAACATCAGTGGATAGACACTTTCAAGAGATAGACTTTAAAGCTGTTCCAGAGAAAATTGATAGCCCTTTCCCTACTAAAGTTTAGAAGATGATTATGGTGGATTGGTAGGGTGGTAACCTTAGAAGGATATTGCTAGATGATTTTCAAAGTACATTCCTACTCTGAGTTTCTAAGATTATTATTATTACTGTGCTATTTCAGTGTGTTCTACAATTTCCCTTATTCAGTAAGGATTATTGGGCTCCTTCTTAGACTAAGTCTATCAGAACAACTAAAAATTCCAGGAATCCTGAATACTTACAGAATATAAAAGTCAACCATAAAATTATATCAGTCTTGGATCTCAGGCATTCTATTTGTAAATGACTTTCATAGATCAGCTGTTTAATTAATCCATGACTCAAATATTCTTGCACTGATACCATCTATAAGTAATCTTTATGCAGTATAGCTCTTTCCAGTGTGGTCAGTAACTGGAAAAAGTTTGGCCATAATTAGGAACCATAGAAAATGATACTGATATCACTTAATCATTTCCTTTAAGGCCAGTTAAATATAGCATTCTTTGTCAGACTTTTGAGTCAAGAGTGAGATTCTTTCCTGATTTGTAGCTCTCTTAGAGATCCTTACAGTTCTTCCCTGCATAATCCACATTCATAATGGATCATCTGTGATTTCCTTGTGTTTTTCAAGTGGGATGTTGATTCTTAAAAATATCACCACAGTCTTTTCTAGATTTTTAATTTTTCTCAATCTTATACCTTTTTAATTTTATTGTTGAATAATTTTAAATTCTTAGAAAAGTTGCAAAGTTAGTATAGCGAGTTCTCAAATAGCTCTTACCCAGTTTTTCCATTGTTAACATGTTATATTGCTGTGAAATAGATGTATAAACCAAGAAACTGGCATTGATACTTTTCTGATTCTAAACTCTAGATTCCATTTGCATTTTATAATTTTTTCCCATTCATGTCTTCTTTCAATCCCAGGATTCAATCCTGAGTACCACACTGTTCTCATAGTTCCCCAGTCTCTACTGACCTCCTATGCCCATGTTTATTAGCAATCTTTTACCTTTCTCATTTAAACTTATAGAAATAGTACTGTTTCACAGTTATTTATCTACAGGTTACTATCAAGTAATGAAATTATATAAATATAATAAAAATTAAAAATGGCATAAAAGGTTTGGAGATAATACAAGTGCCTTTGATAAGGATTCTACTCAGTGATGGGAAGCCTTGCCCAAGGAAATGAGGGAGCAACCTGTAGGCTTTTAGTATGCCATCAGAACCAGGTAGGCAAAATGGAAGAGTATCTCTACAGGTTCATTAACGGTGTCTTTTATACTTGCCATTCAAGAAAAGAAAAAAGTGTTCACATGGTTATAATGGTGATTTTTTTACCTGTGTGTACAGCTTCATCCTTTGATATGAGTAGGGCAGGCATATGCCACTGAGAAAACTAAGACTCTGAGATGGGAAGCAGAATGGCCAGGATCACCCAGCCAGCATATAAGTCAGGTCTCCATTGCCAAGCTGTGGACCATAAACATGTATCATGCCAAAACATTTTCTTCATAGAAATAGACTTCTGGGTGGGTTTGTGAATGTCAAACTATTTTTTTTGCCCAAGCAAATTGTGTATCTTGGACTCTATGGAAGAATCACAGTCTACAGATAGATTATTTTCACATCAGACACCAAATGAGTGAAAGTAAAGGAAGACCTTTAGTCCGAAGAAAGAGGATAGGTAGAAGTTTTGCCCAATGACTCTCACAGATTTTAGCCTCAGTATTACTCTTAGATGCTCTTAGTATAAATATCAAGTCATTTATAAACACATTTTAAGAGCAAGTATTACTCCCATATTCTAGGGGACAAATTTATTCCTATTTACATTTTTTATTTTTTAGATGAATGGGGGCCAAGGACTGTGACTCCACTCTTAAGGAACTCATGGAAAGATCAGTGTGACTTACCTGGGAACTGTTGGTACTGGTTAAAATCCCTGACATGCCACTTAATAATCTAACCTCCTGTTAAGCCTGTTTCCCCATTTAAAAGGAAGGGGTCGCTACAGTGGCACTTGATGATATTTAGCTTACTTCTGCCTAGTTCCTGACAGTTCATGAGGAACTTTCACAGGTATCCCAAATTTTTCCTAAAACTTCCCTGTAGGTAGTGAAGGGAGGAGGCCAGGGTGTCTGACACCCCAGGTTCCAGATTCTAACTCAGTCACTTAGACCTGGGTGACTACTCATCTAAAAATGGGGACAATAGCAGGAGTAAGCTTATAGGATTCTTATGCGAAGTAGAATGAGATGACACAAACAACGTCCATTGAGGTCTAAAACACTTTTGGTCATTTAAGGGCAATTTACTTTTAATTATGGACTGAGAACTTGGAATAGTTTTCAAGGATTTGCTGGACACTGGGATGAATGACAGTATGTTCAAGTCAGAGTGGATGGCCAGGTGCCAGGGGGCCAGTAACTTTCCCTGTGCAATAACATACAGAAAGAAGAAATACCCAAGGAAAATTGATAACAGCTAATGTGCTAAAATTGTTCATGTGACTCTATTTTTAAATTGCTTTTCTGGAGCATTTTAATAGTCTTTAAAAACATCATCAAATCTCTGGGAACAAGAAAAATCTTCAGAATAGGAGGACCACCTTGTTTGACCTTTTCAATCAATTCATTTTTCTGCAAATATTTATTCTAGGCACTGAGTTAACTGCTAATTTTAAATAAACTCACTGAAATATCAAGTCATTTATAAACACATTTTAAGAGCAAGTATTACTCCCATATTCTTGGGGAAAAATTTATTCCTACTTACATTTTTGATTTCTCTTCTGCTAGAAACAGGAATCAGACTGTCCCTAAGAACAGTGACCTCACTTGCCAGTCAGATAGTGGAAGAAAGATACACAGAGATTACCCATCAGCTGTACTGCACTGCAGATTGTCAGTAACATTTCAAAGCCCTTCCTGATTGTGGTGCCATAGAGAGAATTAACAAATATTTTCTGCCTCCAGTATCAAGGGACTATGTACCTTGGAATTACAAATACCTAATTGCGCTTTTCAATCTAGTATGAAACTGCATCTTACATTCCCCCTGAGCCCAAAATTGAATATTTTAAGCTGAGGTTGAGTTTTTAAACTGATGTGTACATTTTATGTATTATTTTCATCTTTAAAGCTATTGTAAAATTAGTTGTGAATTGGGTCAATGGCATGCTCCTCAATGAAATGGGCCAAAACTAAAAAGGAAGCTAATCTTCTGTGAACAAGTAAATAACTGAGCATTATAATAAGTACCTGACTCTTCTTGAAGAGATAAATTCCTGAAGCTCCCCAGGCCAGCAGACGAGAGCTTGATTGGGCCCTTTTTCCTTTAAATTTTATCTCTTAGGCTCATTAATATCAGGCTGAAGATGTTGGAGAATGTACTAAGCATTTCAGAATCTATTATATTTAGCCTCCCTTAGAGGATACTGTTTAGCTGTCTTCTTCCCAGCATCAGCCCTGCCCAGAATTCCCCCTTTCCTCTGACAGTCTTCACCCTTTCTGACACACTTACACCAGGCACATTGCACGTAGCCACAAAGTAGCCTCCTGTTCAGGATTTCACCAAGTCATCCTCTCTAACCAGACTTGCCTTGGGATGCAAACTACCAGGGGCTGCTGGACCAGTAACTCTCCCTGTGCCATAACTCAAGGGTGAGGTAGAATCAATGACAGGTTTACAGGGGAGCATGGCTTTAAATAGCTGAGGTCAGTGTCTGGAGGCTTCCCGTTAATACCACTAACAGTGTCCAACAAGCAAGACTATTGGCCACTTTGTTACCCACTCTAAGCTATTTCTGATCTTCAACTCTATTTTCAAACACATCCTAAGAATCCCAACTCCCAGCAAACTGACAATGCAGCTCTCTTTATGTGAAGCCTGTTTATAGGCCACAATTCTCCCGACAGATTTACAAGTGTCTGTGGAGTTTTAAAAGACGATTGCTTAACAGGCATTAAGTGAGACACATAGGACTGTGTAAATATTTTAGCTGGAATAGGGGATTTTTTAAATTGTCTGAGCCAAATATTGCATTAAATCTGAAGACAGTGGCATACTGATTAGCCTTCGTTGCCAACTTCAAGCTTCGCCAGCAATTCCCGTAGCCAAGACTAGACACCAAAATCCATCCACCAGTTTAGGTTGTATGTTTTTAAAATCACTTTCCATCCTTTTCTCTTTTCTCCTGTCTTTCCATCTTTTCTCCTTTATTTCCTCCTGATCCATTTAGATATAAGCACTTTCCAGAGCAGAAAATTACAGTTAATGTGACTAACCAGGAAAAGCTAAAACACAGGTCAGAGAAACCGTGGAGAGCTTGCAGCTGTCCTGACTGAGCAGTTTGGATACAGGTTGGGTTTTGCAAATGAGTTTGTGTTTCTTAATCACTGGCCTCTTTGTAGCCAGCTGTTGCACTGCTGGAAGGAAAATAGTCCTAAGATTAGTATTGCTGCCTTTTACAGATTTCCTTGAATCATACAGAGGCAAGCCTGTTGCCTTTAGGATTTGTATGTGCAAGAGATTCTGTCACCTAGTTCAAATAAAAGTTGCCACACAAATAAGCTTTTTTACTCCAGAAGAAGTATTTGCTAACACAGCATTCCTACAAGGAAATCATTTTCCTGAGTTAAGCAGTGAGTAGCTGTTTTGCTCTTCCTTGGGTGTGATTTCTGTGGGAGTGAGGGGGCCAGCCTGGTGGAAAAGGTAGAAAGTGCAGCTCAACCTTTGCTGATTCTATCAGCAACCTCAGAGTTTTTACCCCCTAATTTTCACGAATGGTACATGTGTGCTTCTTGAAGTAGAACTCAATGGGCTGCTCAAAAATGTGGGTTCTATCTATTCTTCTCGAAAGTCTTGGATTATAACCATGCTTCCAGATCATTCCTTGATACTGTTGATCAGCGAGTGTGAGCATCCTAAAGTTATGTGTGCTTTTAATTATACTTGTGTGCATTGTAGAAATCTGAACTTTTGATGTAAATTTCTCTGTAGACGGCTCTCAAATTCAGATAGCTCCATTGGTATTGACAGAAGCAGAATTTACATTTAAATTAAATGTGATATGTTAGGGCCTTTCGAAAAAAGCCGCTTTCACAGACAGACCTCAAACCCAGTTTTTTGGGGTATTTCTTGGTTTTTTTTTTTTGGTTGTTTGGTTTGGTTTTTTGTTTAGATGGACAGAATGCTTTTATTTTATTTGTTTTTATGTGATGCTAAGGATCAAACCCAATGCCTCACATGCGCTAGGCAAGCGCTCTGCCACTGAGCTACAGCCCCAGCCCTCAAACTCAGTTTTATGTCATGATTAATCCAGATTATTTTATATTTACCTATGTCTCATCATACTTGAGTAAGTTACTTCTTGCATTGTCCATTCTAGAGAACTATCACTGTGAGTGTGTTGCCCACAGCCCCTGTGCTCCAGGGGTAGACACCACTCTAGCTTGTATGACCAAGCTGCCTCTGCAAAGAAGACACATTCTCATTTTTTAAAATCCCCCCACCCCCGTCCTCCTTCCCATTGTGGTTTTGCTGTTGGTTGTGCCAAAATCAGTTTGGCAACTATGTATTGAGAAGAAAGGACTTTCCTATTTTATCTGTAATTCCACTTCTTGTATTCTAAAGAAGATATCCTGAACTCAGAATAAGTTTGTGAGGACATGGATGTGACTCACAGCCTGACTCATTCTCAGAATAAGGTAGAGAGGGCTTCCCTACCCAACTGTAGGGGAATTAAGTGAACCTGATGCAAACCTACATGATTAAGTTTCATGTGACTGTGAAACAATGTTGGTAAGTTTTTGCGAATCTGAGCAAGTATATATGCAATGTTAACAGAAAGAATAAAAACAGCAGTACTTCCTTATCAAATATCAGCAGGTAAAATTCATATGTAAAGGCCATTATGGAGGATCCAGGGCTGTGATGCAGAGACCTGGACACAGGGTGAAAAATTAAAAATAAAAAGATAAATGGGGATTGTATTCTGATCATCTACCGTGATTAATGGTTCTATACTATTTTTTAATGTTTTTCAAATCTCTATGTGTTGCCTTCATAATTCCTTTTAGAAGTTAACTGTCATCCTTCTGCCCAAGATGAGTTTCCTTCCTCTAAGAGGTGCAGGAGCTTCCTGCTTAGGCTACTTGCCTCAGGTCTCCTATTATACAGTCAACCTTAAGACCAGAATCTTGATGAATGTCTTTTTCTTTCATTATAACACAACTTTCCTAGCTATTTTTTAAAATTCTTTTGTCTTAGAAGTAAATTTATGTTAAAGCGTTAATGAATGCTTCATAATATTTCTTTCTTTTTGAAATAATAGATGCTTTTCTAACAAGATTTTCTGGAATTATCATCTTTACTTCAAAGGAAAGCTTCTAATAGTGATGATTTTCATGGGGACCAATGCAAGGGATATTTTTGAATAAATGGTTGGATCACTTAACACCCTATAAATCAAATCATGCCCAATCCATCTATATTTAGGCCTAGTCATGGGTAGGTGATTAATGAATATTTTTCATGTTAATGTCTCGCAGACCAAGGCTGCGTCCATAACCACATAATCATTGCAGTGGAAATTCTGACTCAGCTGTGATGTTTGATAGGAGCGTACTATGAACAGTGCTTTAGACAATACCGTGCAAAAGGCTCTAGTCGGTGGCCCAGCTTTGCAAGTCTTTCCAAGTCCTAAAGCATACTGGCATGTCCTCACTTAGCCCTGTCACTTCTGCTTAAATTTTTTCATGGAGAATACTCACAATCATGGGACATTAAGGTACATTTGATCTTGGGCAGCCACCCTCTGTGGAGTGAATCAGAATCATGGGATTCCCTGAGCTCAAGCTTCCTGGTGGGTTTATTTTTACACAACATTCCTCTGGGGAAAGAGGCACCCACTCTCTAGGGGACTATGCCTCTTCTGCCCTTATGCGGAGTAACTCTAGGCCCTGAGGAATCTCTTCTTGTACGGAATGATTTTTGTGAGATGAAGATTTGTGAATTTTCTTGAAGGAGTAGAAAAGGACTCTTTCTAATGAGTCCTAACACCAAAGGCTACTGCATCTAAAATATCCCAGGTAGGAAAGAACAGGTTCAATTTCAAAATCACAAAAAAAAAAAACAAAAACCAAAACCCTCCCTATCCTTTTTTTTCTTTTTTTCTTCTTCTTTTTTTTAATCTGTAACACTTGATAGAGAGAACTGGAGCCATGTTTTAGTTCCAGCTCCTCCTATTTCCCCATTTTGCTGTTCTAGCCTAACTTCTTAAACACATGGCTATAGGCTCTTGCTTGACTCAACCCACCCCCTCCAACTTGACTTCCTTCCTCCACCCCCACTTCCTTGGAGCTGCTTTTGAGCTCACCAGTGACCTCCATGTTGCTGGAAGCAGTGGTCATTTCTTTGTCTTCTTTTACTTCCAATAGTATTGCACAGAGCTGACTGCTCTTCCTTCCTTGCCTTGTTTCTCCAGATCACATAACTCTACATCCTTCTTTTCTACTTACCAACTCCTCCATCCATTGCTGGCCTCTCCTTTATGGCCTGCATGCCTTGGAGTTTGTCCTGCACCCCTTCTCATCTCTGAGTACCTTCTCTCCATGGCAGTTCATCGTTTGCTCTGTCTTTAAATACCAATTTTATGTCCATGAGTCCCTGGTGACCTCTAGGTACACTATATCACTTCACTTACCCCAAATGACCCATGCAGTGCCTTCCTAGTTTACTCACGATATTTCCTCTTCCTTGAACAACCTTCCTCTTCCTTCACTGTCCTTGACCTTTTCAAGACAACTCATAAGTTGTCTTTTCTGAACACCCTTCCCGGGCCACAACCCACAACCCTACATGCAATGGAAATCCCTACCCAGTGTTTCATGATACCATGTTACATTATAATCTTTTATTATATTAAAATTGTTGGATTTCCTTGTTTCTTAACTGTTGCTAGACTATCAATTATCAACATTTTTAGAGTGGAAATACAGGTCTTGTTAAATATTTCTCTCCAATGTTTGGCACAATGGCATATAGCAGGTATTTAATAAATATTTTGAACGTGGGTATATTTGCAACTTGTTTGTACTTAGTAGGGCTAAGACCTATACTGTGTTTTGAAATCTTAGAGCAATTGATTCCATTCTCTGACATATCCACAGAAACAAAGCTATTCAGAAGATTCTAAAGAATGAGCATTGGAAGGTTACACGTGGCACCTCTGCCTCCTTATGAGGTGTCCTTGTTCTGCATTAGGCCCAAACTCAAAATTCAGTCCTTCTCTCATGTTCACAGTCCACAGCAAGCAGTGTGAGTTCTGGAGGTTTGCCACAGCTGTCCTCCTTGTCTCTCTCTATCCATTTCCCCTCCTTACAGAGATCCAAATTTCTCCCTCTTTTAGGAAAGATAGCATTGCTTTTCCCTGCAGCTAGAAGCCACCTACCCAGGCTCTCGTGTGGAAAAGATGTAGTGCTTGTCTATAAGAATTTGTCAAAGATTTTTGTTTCTAATAATGATTATTCCAATAATGGCTATTCTAAGAATCTTGAATCTATCTTTTGCGATTAAAAACAAATGTATCTGCTCTGAATTAACGAATATGAGTGAAAATGGTGTGGTATTCAGTCTTCTTATGTTTTTTTCTGGCCCCTGCATCCATCTGCATTTTTGCAAAATAAAATAAATACACATGGGTAACACAAAATGGAGAGAAAGGTTGTTCATCTCTACATATACCTATATACACCTACTAGAGCCAAAATCAGAGCTGAATTGTATCAATATGAATCCAGTACTGCATATGGATAAGTTTCTCTCCCCTTACCTGCTAGTGATTCATTTATTTATAAAATACTCATTATTTATCAAAGACTGACAAGTCTTTCCTGGACTTGACACTGTAGCAGAGGCTGGTGATTTAACAGTAAGCAGAAATACACAGTTTCTGCCTAATGGTGGAAATAATCAAATAGTCATAGATACTATAATATAATAACAAGAGGAAAATTATACAATGCTGTGACTTTCTAACAGAGGAGACCTCATTAGTATAGAATGAAAGATCCAAAAGAAATCCCAAGGAAGAGACTTTGAGAAGAGGTCAATATGATGACTCACCACGAATTACTAGGGGGTGGAGGAGAAAGTCCAGGCAGAGAAGGTGGAGAAGAACTGAGCATGTCTGAGAATCCAGGAACAGGCCCAGTGTGGTAGGGCTGAGGCTGGGAGGCAGACAGGGCCCAGCCCATGGAGAGCCTGGTAGACCATTTGAGGGATTGGGAACAATCTCTAAAAAGTAGTGAAAGCCATTGGAGGATTTAGGCAGGAGACTCACATAATGAGATGTTGTAAAGGTCACTTTGACGCAGGTGTGGAGAATGTATCAGAAAGCAAGGGTGGATGTGGGGAAGACAGTTGGGAAGGTACTATAGGCAGTATGGAGAGGATAACAAACATAAGAACTCTTCAGGAGGTGAAGCTCTGGGCTGGACATGTGCCTCGGAAATCACATCCTAGAGAAGATCACTGCAGAGTTCACCTGGATGAGAGTGTCTATTGAGAGAACATGACGTCGGAGGAGAAGAAACATTTACAAACCCCAAAGAATAGTCACAGGTAGTAACAGTGTAGGAGGGACTGCAAAGGAGGCAAAGCCATCAGGTAGGAGCCAAGTCCAGAATGGGGGACACAGAACCTGAGAAAAAGCCACAGTGGAATCAACTCACAGGAGACTCAAAAACAGGACACTGACCAGAGGTGGGGTTAATTAGTGACTCTGGGGTGTTTTTGCCACATCAGAATTGGGGGTGAAGTAAATATCAATGGTCAAGGGGTGAGAAATATGAAAAATGATTACTGGCAGTTTTTAAAAGATGATTTGACTGTAAGGGATAAGCTCATTCATAATATGCGTATTTATGAAACACCTAAATATCAAGACTGTCAGTTATTCAAAGGATTGTTATTGCTGCCTGTTCTTGAAAACTAAAAGAATGGATTCATGAACAACAATTATCCAGTCTTTCTACTGTTTGAACATTTTCAATCAATAATGAATATTTTGGGTAGCATTTTACTGTTCGTATGCAAAATGACTTTTCTGTACATATTAGTTTTCAGTTTTTATTTATCAAGAAACTCAGAGTCTAAAAGGTATTAAATAACTTTCCCATACAATAAAGGATACAGAAAACTAAGAATAAATAAATAAATCTAGAGATTAAAGGAGTTTAAAGAGGTAACTTTTCTAATGTTATCAATTGTTCATGTTTATATGTAAATGTATATGTATAGATATATTCATATTCACAGTTTTATCCCACAATTAAGATTGCTCCAAAGCTGTCATTTTATATTTAAATACAACACTTTAAATGTCTTGTTTATATTAATCTTGTCACTTCTGGTTAGTTTAGTAGGACTCCTATTTTGGTAATACTCACTGTTACCTTTTTGAAGATAGACTGTTTGATTTCTCAAGTACATGTGCGTATCAGATTCATCTCCTACTTCAGACCCATAGCTTAGTAAATGTAACTGTTATGATGAAGAATAATTTTACCTAACATTTTAAAATTTACTTTATAAAAGGAGTCCAGATGCATATCTTTCCTTTAGTTCCTCTGTGAAGCTGTCTGTTCATTGTAGTTCCAGTTTGTCTGAGTTTTTACTTGTCTTTTTTGGCAGTTTTTCTAGATGAAATCACATTCTAAATAAGTCACCCATTTAAAGTGTGCAATTCAGTTACTTTGGTATTTTCAGAGTTGTCAGCCCAGTAATTTGGGCTTTAGAGGGCTATTTGGCATAAAACAGGTCTAGCAGTCCCCTTCAGAAATCGATTCTGTGTAGTACTTTCCTAGAACAGATGTTTCCTTTTACCCCTGCCCACCATCCCCACCCCAGGATTGCTGATAACAGTAATGCCACTCACTGCCTTCACCATGCCATACCTTAAAAACACCTCAGAGCTCAAGAACATGAAATATGTTCTTTTTATTTTAAGGTTCTGTCATTTGTTTTTTACTTAAATCAGCTGGAAATCTGCCTTTACTTGGCCTTTTCTATGTGACCTATATAAAAAACAGTATATACAGAAGACAGCTACAAAATAGTACATTTGCATTTGTGCCAGCCTTCAATATGCAAGTGAAAAGTCTAATATTTTACTAATTTTAAATATGATTCTTATCCCTCCATAGAAATGACTGAATTGCTGCTGGCCAAAGTAAAATATTGCTGTTTTTATTTTAGTGTTTTATTATATTGAGTTTCATATAGTTTCCTAATTATTCAGTTCAAGGCCAATACTACGGAAAAAAACTTATGCTAATATTAGGTTATGCTAATATTGTGACTTTGAGTCGCAACTTATTTTTAAATGTATCTTGACAAAAGTGTATTTTGGGGCATAGGACTAAAAGTACACTGAGTCTAATACTCCCCCACGCACACACACAATGTTTGATGTGGGGAAAGCACCTGGAAGAACATTATACTGTCTTGTTTCTGAAAAGATGAGAGTAGAGATGTAAAGGTGGAAGGAAAGAAATTACTCACATGTTTACTTCAGTTCAGATTGCTAGGAGCAATAATTACCGTGTGCCATACCCAGTAAGACATGTGGGTGACCCATTTGCTATGTTGTCTGAGGAGAAGTTCTAGTCTGTTTTCTTCACTGCCATATTCCCAGTACCTGCTTCAATTTGTGGTAGGTTGTCAGCACTCAGCTCAGTATTTGTTGAGTTGATATATTTCTTGAATGAATCCCTTTATGATAAACTCCTTAACGAAGAAGCTTCCTAGGCTCTTTACAGTCTGAATCTGAGTTGTGTGTCTCACCTGAAACCCACTGATACAAAAATTGCTGTAGGCAAATAGTTCCCTCTGTTGCTACAACAATCCTTTATGGTGGTCTGTGAGCATGGGGCTTGTGTGAAGGATAGTGTCTTGTACAACCGAGGAAGAGGTAGATGTGGCACAGGGTCATGGAAGGATTGAGTGGGAACTAGGCAAGTAGAGAGAAGAGAGGATTCCAGATTAGAAAAGCGGAGAGCCTAGATAAAAATGCATTCTGACTTTGAGAGGTCCTCGGATCAGCTCTCAACACTGGGAAAAAAATTTTGATTTAAGTAAGCCTTCAACTAATAGGAAAGGAAACATGCTCTGGCCTTCTTAACAATTTCTTGTGTATGTTTGACCTGTTTAAAGTGATAAAGACAGGTATTAGATTTTGATTAATTATGTCTGAGTCTTGCCTCTGTATCTTCTAACATGTTCTTGCTTTCAAAATGGCTCAGTAAACTTTATTCTCTTGTTCTTGGGGTCAAAAATAAACAACAGATAAACATGTATGTGATATTAAAAACCTGATGTCTGAAATCTTGAAACATTAAGGCCCCATCTATTCCATCAAAATGATTCACAGCATTTTAACCTTTAAATCAGAACTCTCTCAATTTACTCTCCATTACTGCATTCTGTGTTGGTTTTTAATATTTGCTCTCTCTCAAGGATTAGTTATTAGTAGTTAACTTTAGAAACTACTATCTTTTTGATTGTCAAAAATTGTGTAGAGATGAAAATAAAAGAAACTGGAGTTGCTTTGACTTTTGACCTTGAAACTCCAGGCGCAGCCTGTGTCTGAGGCAGCCTTGGTGGTCTAGCAGCATTGTCCAGGAGTCTTCTGGTTGGACAATGGCCAGCATTAGTGGATTGTCCATGACCTCTCTCCTTTGTGCACTGGCAGTCTCCAGTGTCATCATTAATTAGTCTTCAGGTCTTCCATTTGTCCACTAAAAAGCTTCTCGGATCAGTCAAGTTAATAAATGGAGGTGGGTGAGCTGCCTGGCCACCGGAACATACTACCAGCAGAGACAGTCGAAGGGCGGCTCTCCTTTGATGGTTTGATAGAAGCTTAATTCTAACAGGCCAGATGGGAGTCCCAGCCGGTGGGGATGCGGAGAGGACCTCCAAGCACAGCAGTGGAGCTGCTGTTATTTGTCCTGGTTTCGGTTTCTAACTTCAAAACTGAGCTGCTCAGAGGTCCAGGGGACTTGTTTCACATTCTGCTTCATCTTTCCCCAGGAGTTCGCCTGCATTCTTCATTGAATTCTCACTGAACTTCAGCAAGGGAATGAAAACCATTATCTCCATATTCTAAACAGGAGATCTGTGATTTGTACTATGATGTATTTCTGTAAATAGAGTGCACAGCATCTGTAGCACATAATTCCCAAAGCCATGACTCCCCTGCTGTTCTGGCCATGACGTGTTTCCCAACCAATTTTACTAAATCATAAAAATAAATAATATTTATGAGCCTTCTTCCTAGCACCAGGCATTCTGCAAACCATATCACTTGCATTATCTCGCTTAATTCTCATAACACCTGGTTATGCTAATATTGGGGGAGAGTGGTCCCCATTTTGCAGATGAGAAAAGAACCTACAGCCAACCTGAACCCAGGTTAGGTCTTGATCCAAGTGTAAACCCTTTACCACCCCATGCTATGGTCTCATAAAAGTTGAACAGTTTGATGGGCTCCCCATGGGCTCTGTCATCACATCCAGGACATCAGGAAAGCTGCAGTGATCAACCCTTTTAATTCAGGCAAAAGTGGAAGTTTTGCTTTGGTAATTGGAGAAACACGCTCTGCCTTTGACTTTTCTTTGAGGACTAGTCACCTTGAAAACATTATTGTTATGGCTTCAATTATATCCTATTACTAAGTTGCAGGTATGCCTCATATTATTTGTGTTCATGAAAAATAGTTTGTAAAAATAAAATTATTGGAGTTTATATAATATTGTAAATTGCTGTATTTATAGTTGAGGGTTAAATAATTTAAAGGACTAATACTTTATGAGAAATTCTAATTTCCTTTAAATATGGCTACCTGTGTTTTCAGTCATAATTGAACAACATAAGAAAAACTTTGCCAGGAAAGTTCATTGAGAAGTGCTGATTTTTCAAAGTAGAAATCTTTCAAAGTTTGTCAGTCTGGATGATGATCTTTGGCTGCCTTGCTTAATGCTTCACCAGTGAAGTGGTGGACTTTGCTGGGGCATTTAAAATTCACTAGTCCCAGATAAGATTGGGACACCCCATAATGCTTGACAAGTGAAGAGATTGAGACCCCTTGTCACTCCTCTCCTGGAAAGGAAGGAAGGAGCAGAGAGACAAGCAAGTCACACTGTGACCCTGGAAATCCTGCTCTGTATCTGGGTCAACCATGCTAATTTTATTTAGCCTCTCTCCACCTGAGAATCTAGTTAAGGTGTGAAAAATCTGATGCTTTGACCAGATGCATGGACCCCTCTAGAGAAATTTGGGGACAAGTAAATGAAACCTGCCTAATAATTTCTCAATTATTAATACAAGCACATGAACAAATTTAAGGTAAACATAAGCATTATACAGAAGGTACTATAGATACTTGAGAGATATGAAAACTCTGAATTGGAAGAGGCCTATGAGAAATGGTGGATCTCAGACTTTTTAGGATGAATAAGTCTATGTGGAGAGTTATATGTGAGATGAATGAAGACATGAATGGAGACAGGAACAATGGTTGATCAGTGCACTTCAGAAATATTGAATAGTTTTGCTGTGGTTGGTCTAATATATGTGAGAAATAAAACTGAAAGCTGGGCCTTAAATCCTGGACTTGGAGAGCTTGAATCTAATTGAATTGGCAATGACAGCCAATCATTATATTCTTTGAATATCTCCTCTTTGTTTTCAGTAAATAATCTTTCCTCATAATTCATACAGACCAGAGGAAACCTTAAAAAGCTGGAAGTTAGCTCTTGATGTCTTTGCACAAAAGAGAAAGAACGAGAAGGAACAAATGAACAAGAACAAAAGATACTTTCCCCAATCTTGGCCATGTCAGTAAATAGTACTTCAAGCTCATCTTTAACCTTCCCTGTCCCTTAGCCCTAGCTGACTGCATCAGCAAGACCTATTGGCCCACCTCCAAAATATATCCCCACTCTGCCACCTCTCTTTCCCTTTCCCTCTTTCTCTCCTCTGAAGTCACACCCCTATTTCAACAAAAGAAAAGTGGTAGGAAGGATATACTTGACTTTTGACCACAAAGTTCATCTGCTTGCAAGGAGCTTACAGGAAATCTCATAACAAGAGAAGTTGTAATGTAGTCATTATAGAGAAGATGAATAAACTTACAAAGATAAAAGTATAAAAACAAATATTTTGAAACGACATTTTGGCTGCTTTTAAAAAATTGTTTCTTGTTTGTACCAAGGGTAGGATTTTTATTTTTCACTTTGGTAGGTCATTTTCGAAAAGAAAATCAGTGTTTATATCCCAATGGACAGGGTTTCCTAAATATCATTGGAATGGTTGTCAGAATAATAGCAAATATTCTAAATACGCTCTCTTTAAAAGCAATAGCATCAATAGACAGAGCCTGAATTTAGGTATTTACATCCTTTGATCCAGAGCCCTATTGTATGATGAATCCCTCGTTACTCTAAGAATGCAGGTTCTTCTGAACTCGACTCAGAAAATGACAAAAGGATTCCCTCAGACCATGCTTCTATCTCAAGTCTCCCAGGCTAGTGTAGGATTTCAACAATCTAGTTATCAATGTTGCAAATGAAAAGTGTCATATAACTACTTTCAGAAGACACTTGAATGGCCTCTTTTGCATTTTCTGTGCTTCTATACTGACATGTTTGTTGCTTTACCTGTAGAAGAGTTTCTGGGATGCGAGCTTTGAAAACATCAAATTATTGGTTAGGACTTTCCACAATGTAAATAAAAGTTCCCTTCCCCATAGCTTTCTTTTTATTTATTTATTTATTTATTTATTTAATTTACTTATTGATGCATTGAACACAAATGGAGTACAGCTATTGTTTCTCTGGTTGTACACAAAGTAGAGTCACACCATCTGTGCGTTCATACATGTACACAGGGCAATGGTATCTGTCACACATTCTGTTATTAATTTTACCCCCCCACCCCGACCCCACCCCTCCCTTCCCTCTATGCTATCTATCCTTCCTCCATTCTTGCCACCCTTCCCCCCCGCATTATGCATCATCATTCATTTATCAGAGAGACCATTCGGCCTTTGGATTTTGGGGATTGGCTGATCTCACTTAGCATAACAGTCTCCAACATCATCCATTTACCTACAAATGCCATAATTTTATTCTTCTTTATGGCTGAATAATATTTCATTGTATATATATTCCACAGTTTCTTTATCCATTCCTCTATTGAAGGGCATCTAGGTTGATTCCACAATCTAGCTATTGTGAATTGAGCAGCTATGAACATTGATGTGGCTGCCTCACTGTAGCAATCTGATTTTAAGCCCTTTGGGTATAGGCCAAGGAGTGGGATAGCTGGGTCAAATGGTGGATCCATTCCAAGTTTTCTAAGGAATCTCCACACTGCTTTCAAGAGTGGCTGCACCAACTTGCACTCCCACCAGCAATGTATGAGTGTACCCTTTTCCCCACATCCTCGCCAACACCTGTTGTTGCCTGTATTCTTAATAAAAGACATTCTAATTGGGGTAAGATGAAATCTTAAGGTGGTTTTGATTTGCATTTCTCTTAAAACGAGTGATGTTGAACATTTTCTCATAAATCTGTTGATTGCTTGTAGATCTTCCTCTGTAAAGTATCTGTTCATTTCCTTGGTCCATTTGTTGATTGGGGTTATTAGTATTCTTGGTGTAAAGATTTTTGAGCACTTTGCAGATTCTTGAGATTAGTGCTCTATCTGAAGTGTGTGTGGCAAAGATTTTCTCCCACTCTGAAGGCTCTTTCTTCACATTGCTGATTGTTTCCTTTGCTGAGAAAAAGCTTTTTAGTTTGACTCTATCCCAATCATTGATTCCAGCTTTTATTTCTTGCGCTTTGGGAGTCATGTTAAGGAAATCTGGTCCTAGGCCAACGTGATGAAGATTTGGACCTATTTTCTCTTCCATTAGGTGCAGAGTCTCTGGTCTAATTTCTAGGTCCTTGATTCACTTTGAGTTGAGTTTTGTACAGGGTGAGAGATATGGGTTTAGTTTCATTTTGCTGCAAATGGATTTCCAGTTTTCCCAGCACCATTTGTTGAAGAGGCTGTCTTTTCTCCATTGCATGTTTTTGGCTCCTTTGTCAAGTATGAGATACCTGTATTTATGTGGGTTTGTCTCTGTGTCCTCTATTCTATACCATTGATCTACCTGTCTATTTTGGCGCCAATACCATGCTGTTTTTGTTATTACTGCTCTGTAGTATAGTTGAAGGTCTGGTATTGTGATACCCCCTGCTTTGCTCTTCTTGCTAAGGATTGCTTTAGCAATTCTGGGTCTCTTATTCCTCCAAATGAATTTCATGATTGCTTGCTCTATTTCTATGAGGTCCGTCATTGGGATTTTAATAGGAATTGCATTGAATTTGTATAGCATTTTTGGAAGTATGGCCATTTTGACAGTATTAATTCTGCCTATCCAAGAACATGGGAGATCTTTCCATCTTCTCAATCACCCTGATACCAAAACCAGAGAAGGACACATGGAGGAAAGAAAATTTCAGACCCATATCTCTAATGAACATAGATGCAAAAATTCTTAACAAAATTTTAGTGAATTGCATACAAAAGCATATTAAAAAGATAGTGCACCTTGATCAAGTGGGTTTCATCCCGGGGATGCAAGGTTGGTTCAACATCCGGAAATCAATAAATGTAATTCACCACATCAACAGACTTAAAGTCAAGAACCACATGATTATTTCAATAGATGCAGAGAAAGCATTTGATAAAATACAGCACCCCTTCATGCTCAAAACACTAGAAAAAATAGGGATAGTGGGGAAATTCCTCAACATTGTAAAGGCTATCTATGCTAAGCCCACAGCTAACATCATTCTAAATGGAGAAAAATTGAAAGCATTCCCCCTGAGAACTGGAACAAGGCAGGGATGCCCTCTTTCACCACTACTATTCAACATTGTTCTTGAAACTCTAGCCAGAGCAATTAGACCAAAGAAATTAGAGGAATACAAATAGGAAAAGAAGAGATCAAACTATCCCTATTTGCTGATGACATGATTCTCTATTTAGAAGACCCTAAGAATTCCACCAGAAAACTTCTGGAACTCATAAATGAATTCAGTAAAGTAGCAGGATATAAAATTAATGCTCATAAATCTAATGCATTTTTATTCGTAAGTGATGCATCCTCTGAGAGAGAAATTAGGAAATCTACCCCATTCACATTAACCTCAAAAAAAAATAAAATACTTGGGAATCAGTCTAACAAAAGAAGTGAAAGACCTCTACAATGAGAACTACAGAACACTAAAGAAAGAAGTTAAAGAGCATCTGAGAAGATGGAAAGATCTCCCATGTTCCCCATACCTTTCTCCAAAATGACTTATCTTTGTGTGTGTAAATTCCTCTAGGACCTCGAGTACATGTTTGTCCATTTTATAAACTAGGTGACATGATTTCCTTATGGCAAAAATGCAAGACTTTAATATGGTTTCTTAGACAAGGACCTATCAGTAATTTCTGACCATGACTTTGCTCTGGCTTTTGAGAATTGAAGACTTTCTTTCCCCAGTACATTTCTACAACTGACCTAAACATCGCCTCTTACCTGGGTCACCTGGCTTCTGTGATGGTGAACTCTGGATTATGGTTTCCACTTACTCAAATCAGAACTATCCAGTTTGAGGGAACTTGATTATCAAAACAACCTGTTATAAATTGTAGATATTCTCTCTGAAGTAAATCACATAAAATTATTTCATATGTATTAGAATATTAACAGGAAGGGTAGGGGAAGGGGAAGCATGAAGGACAGACAGTGTCCTTCCTCACCTTGGCTTAGTTCTCTTGCTGGGATGTGTATGTTACCTTGAGGAATCACTCATTTAGTGTTTGCAAGCAACTTGAATGCCTGGAAATGTCTGCAAAATCTATTTTAATCTCTACTTTGGAGTATGAATTCAAAGAAGGTCAGGGTCCTTAATACCCTGGCTCAAGTCCTTAAATAGTTTCTGCTGCTTTATTTGGGGGAACCAAAAGGGAGCATACTTTACCTGTCCCAGAACAGAGATTTTTCTAGGTATCTAGAAAGAAAATTGAATGTGATACATTTGCCTGTTCTTCAAGAGAGGTATAGAATGAACTCATTATTTTTTCCCCTGAAGTATGGATAAAAAATGATTGACAAGAAGTCTGAACACTTGATGCCTGGGTGCAGAGCACATGGTTTGACCTCTAGCAGGAGCTCAGCAAATGTGAATTATTGTGGAAGTCTAATTCTAAACTTCTCTTTACAGCAAGTGAAAAGCAGATGATGGTGGTGTGCAAGGAGTCTCCAAAGGAGTATCTCCAGCCTTTCAAGGACAAGTTGGAAGAGTTCTTCCAGAAAGGTAGGAGGCTTTGTCAGTCACACATACATGATACTCTGCAAAATCCTTTGTACCACAGATCTTTTGCTGAGGCATATTGCCACTTGCATCCCACCAGCAACACCAGTTATATTGCTTTAGTTCATCTTCCCAGGGTGGTTACATCCTCAGTGTAGATGGAGTGTTCCTGTAGCTTTTGTGTCACCTTTCAGATCTGTTTAATGTTTTAAACCCTTTAATGTTGTTGTTATTTTTGTAAATTTTTTGAGAGCAAACATTTTTGTTTCTCCCTGGAGATCAAGGGGATCCTCAGTACATGTTAACTGACAAGCTACTTATGTGCAAGGTTTAGTCATGCATCTCAGGTTTGTGGCCAGCCGTGACAAGTGGATGGTAATTATCTTCCTGGTTTAAGAGTATAGCAACTTGGAAACTTTGATTGTATTTTCATTCCTTTTCTAACTGGGACATTGAGGCCCAGTGAATGTCACACATCCAATCACTTGGCACTCATGGACCTTTTGGGGTTTAGTAGATGGAAACAATAAGCAGGAAGCACAACCCTTACTAAAAAGTCTTCTCAGGTTCTATTCCTTCCTTCACAGTTTTGTTAGGCATAGGGAGCTTTCATTGACCAAGCAGTGAACGTGAATTTAGGTATTTCCTATTTTAATTTCTCAGATTCAGCTAAAGATGTGAAAGAAAAATAAGTGTGGAATATTTAGAGGGAGCTCTTTTCTTTACTCGAAAGCCAGAGGAAATGCACACAGGAAACTCTGGGGATATCTCAACATGCTGTTTCTATTATTGCATAAGGCCACAGGATACCACACCATCAACAAAAGACTATTAGGCAGAGTGAATTCACAAAGTATGGCCAAACCACTTTGGGAATTGGCAGGGAAATTCTCAGCCCATGAGTCAGAAGAACTCCATCCCAGATGCTCCCTTTGTGCATAGATCACTGCTCACTCCTCTGTAATGAGGGGTTATTTGTGTTGAAGGGGAAGTCAGAGTTGGCCACTGCAGATTGTTATATGTGATGGGGGTACTGCAATCAGGTTTAGTACTATATTGAGAGCAAACCATGACACCAACATTATGTGCTTTGTGACTTTAAGTAAATGTTTTTATATGTGACTTGTTAAAATAAATGCATTGCTTTATAATTTTACCAGGTAGATTTAACCTAAATGGCCTTAAGAAAAGTATGAAATGTTTCCCTTTGCTGACCGCTAATTCATAATGTCTGCTTTTAATATATGTAGAATTAACTTGAAATGAGGTTTATATGTACTTGAATTCATTTTTATTTGTAACTGCTATTATTGCATATCTGGAAAATTCTGCAATGTGTATATTTGGATTTTATCTGCCTGTATGCTCTAATGATCTCAGAGTCCCTCCTCTTCAAACCAGCTCACTTCTTAAAACACTTATATTGTGAATTGTATTCTTTTGTTGAAAATGAATGAATATGAATAGCTGTAGAACCTTGATTCTACTAGGTTTTTCAAGAAACTATTGAACAGAGAAGCAAGGGCTGTTCTGAGAAGGCACGAGAGCCATGTTCTTAACACTACTATGCACTAAAGTCACCAGGGTTAGATTTAAAAAAAAAAAAAATTTAGAAACCTAGAACAAATCAGACCTACCACCAGCATCTTCGTAGGTAAGACCAAGTGTCAGAATGTTTTTGGAACATTCTGATGATTCCAATGTGGATCCCAAATTGAGAACCACCATTGTCAACCTTAGTTTTTAAATGTATATTCAAATTTTTAATATATATTCAAAGATAGACATGCAGAACCTCCCATATGCAAGGTCCTGGGAATACTAAGGTCAATTATCTTCCTTGGTCCTGTCACAAGTACTGTCTTATTAGGAGAAGATCTATCATTGAACACAATCAGTCCACTGTGGAAATAGCCTGTTACTATGACCTTATTAACTGAATTTGTAGAAACAGCAGTCTGGAATTAGAATGTCTGATAGGGCAGGCATTAATCATATGTGGCTATTGTGTAACTGAAATGTGCCTAATTCAAGGACCAGATCTATAAAAATCATGCAAAAATATTTCATTTGTTTTTTTTTACTTCAATTACATGGTAAAGTGATAATGATTAGATTAAATCAATAAAATAAATTGTTGATGTTAATTTATCTATTTGTTTTAATTTTTAAATGTAGCTACTAGAAAATGGAAAACTCGTGGTTTCTATAATATTTCTATTGGAAAGTGCAAGTCTTTCCAATAGACATGGTCCCTGGGCCTCCCTTCTCTCATTCCTGCACTCTCCTCTTTACATTCTTGCTCTGCCTTCTCAACCTCATTACTAAAGTACAGAGTTTCACAGACTAGCCCCATGCCCACTTTCAAGCTGGGTCCAGCCATTGTTTGGTGGCCAATTAGAACTACTTTGGCAAGGGCATGCCTCCACTTCAGACCATACCTCTGCAGTTAAGAAACATAACTGATAGCATTGTGATACAGTTTAGGGGCTGGTGTTTTGCCAAGTTGCAGTACATACAAATAGAATTTCTCTTGGCTACTATTTGGAGTACCAAATAGTAGTTCCTTTTTAATGTAGGTTTTCCAGTGATTCATATAAATTGTAGGATTCGCCACCTACCACAAATACGCATTTTTCTCCTTCAATAATCAAAGTTTTATGATAGTGGTGATACAGTTTATGTGTGGTATTTCATCTAAGGCCCCATTCGTTATAACCAGTACCATTATTGTGTGTCCTACCAAAGGAGAAAGATTGCATGCCAATTAAACCATGATATGTAGATTATGAGATATACCCCAACATCTGAAATGCTGAAACATGAAAATCCCATGTGTTGTGGAGTTGATGTGATACTGTTATTAGGCATGTAGGATCAGGGAGAAAAAAATGCCCCATGCTTTCAGAGTATGTCAGGAAAGACCTTCCGCAGAGGAGATACTCTTGCTCAAACTTGAAGAAGGTGGTGATAGTGATGACAATGATAGTATTCACCGAGTATGGCTATGTGCTAGATCCTGTGGGGGAGCAGATCACCTTCTTACCTCATCCTCTATCCTCTGCAGTAAGCATCAGTATCACCCTGTTTATTGATGAGGATGTTTAGGATCAGGAATTCTCATCAAACAGTTACAAAGGGCACTCCAGGCAGAGAAAAACACTGCAGGTCTCAGAAGGATACAAAACCTGATATGTTTGGGGAATGGTATGGCCAGGTCACAGGGCAGGTGGGGAACACTCAAGACCAAAAAGGAGCCAAAGAGTCACAATATGACTTGATAAAGAATCTCAACTTTGTATTAGAAGGCAATAGATAATATTTAAAAATAGTCCCTAGGGGAATGACATAGTCATGTTGAGTTCATTTTGTTTTGGTGTCAGGGGGGCTTGAGGAGCATGCCACTTTGCCTTTTGTTGTTAAGAAATGCATTATATATATAAAAAGAAATGCATTATAATTAACAACAGTATGAAAAGCATTAGAAGAATAAGATTAGTAAAGAGCTCAGCAGAAGTGATGGGGGTAAAAATAAGGAAGGAGGAGATGGTAAATAGGGACAGGCTATGTTGAGTGCTGTCACATATAAAGTGAAGGGTAGACAAACATAACTCCTTTTTTAGTTTAGAGTAACTTGGTATTGATGAGCAAGACTGGATTTGGGGCGGAAGATAGTGAGGGAAACTTTGGAGGTGTTGACTTGACACAGTGTGAGATACATAGGTTGAGATGTTGGGTTCATAGGAGAGAATTTAGGATGAGAATTTAGAGGTAACTGTTTTAGTCAAAAGAATGAATGAGAAGACCCAAAGAAAGGGTGTATAATGAGAAGGTTCCTGAAGTTTCAGAGTATTTGAGCACAGATAAGAACCATCCTTGAGAAAAGATGCTCCTATACTTATATAGTAGAGCTTATGCAGATTATTTGGCAAGAAAGTTATTTTCTTTTTAGGGTCTGCTCACTCATAAAGTCTTAAGCAATTGCGTTCTTCATGCCTGAGAAGTCACATGCATTGTGACTCAGTTGATTCATGATTAGGATTATTTTTACATAAGCTGCAATTCAGTTCTCTAACAATCACAATGATGATTTTAATTTTTCTTTTGTAAATCATATCCTGTTACCACACTCAAGTGGGGATGATGTGTTTGTCCTTACTGTCTGTTATCATTCTTCCCTTCTCAAAATGCCCTTAAATAGTGATGGCAAAACCGTGGTACTTATTCTTAATTAATTTCATTTCCTGAGCAGAATTAGTAATTTTAAAGGCACCTCTTTTTTAGAGTTGCAGTCTCCATGGTATCTAAACCTTTTTCCATCCATGTTTTCTTTCTTTTTTTTTCCCTTCCCCACAGTAGGCTCTTGCTGATACCAATTTACAGCTCAGTTCAGAGCATACTGTGCAGGCATTTTTTTTAAGCTCATGCTTTCCCACCCTTAGATCAAACATGGCCATAATAATATGGCCTTCAAAAATGTGATGCTCAAATTAAAAGTCCCATAAACATGGCAGGGATCCTGTAATTGAAGGAAGGTGCAGAGCAACTGGTCAGATCCCAGGTATAGATCTTGTAGGTGGTCTTTTCATGCTGTTAAATTGGCCATTTGTATTTATAGCTTTGGCAGGGAGGCTGGAACCTAAGCAGTCTCTACAGCCAGTGCTCCCGTGCTTGGCCTTACCTAATCTTCTATTAATTTTACCTGCTGTCATGAATGGTGCCAAATTCAAAATGAATCTGAATGAACCATTCTGGACCTACTTTCTCAAATTGTCTGTGCTTTAAAGTACTTTGACCAGCTGAGATTATAGATATTCTCAATGGAAGAAACTTTTTTCTACTAATAGTAAAAACTAGATAAATACACTGATCTAAAACTAAACAGAAAACAGTAACTTTATTTTCCCACATTGAGTACAAAAATAATTATAGTATACAAATGGCCGAAAACTCTATGACAGCTAGGGACTCTGTCAATCTGGCTCTATTTCCTTTCTTGTCCCAACATAATATAGGCTCAGCCTGGCTCATACTAGATGGTAACAATTATTTGTTAAATTATTAACCAACAGTCTGAATTGTGTTGAGTACCTACAGGCTATGTGTTTTTCCCTCCATGGATTTCTTATTTAAATCTTTTCAGAATTGGTAAAGCATGTTAGAATCTGGTAAGATACATTTTTGGCTTGTCACACATGTCTCTGATAAGGCTTCCTATATATGAAAGCATCTTTATTTGGGGCACATACACACATATAATCAATTATTTAAAAGTACTTAGATAAGATTAGATAGATAGAGGCCATAACTGAAACTCTGAACTACAGAACAAGAGCAGGTTCTTAGGTAATCTCTTCTGTTAGAGAAAAACAATTCTTATTCTTGATAGAGCTTGTGAAAGAAAAGAACTCTGGTTGAGGATGCGTGCACCTCTGCATTGGCCAGAAGGGGTTCTTTTGTGTCTCACTGCTACTCCAGAAAGTACCAGCAGACATGGTCTCAGATGTCATAAGATGGCCAAAATTAAGGTAATCTATTGTGAGTTCTGGGCCACTAAAATAACAGAGTGTTAATCTTTGGAAGGTGAAGGTAGCTATCTCTTCAGAGGCCTATTCAGTAGATTCTTAATAAAGGCGAGTTTGAATCTTTTTCTTCTTTTTCAGAAATCTCTGCACAGAGCTCAGATTATCCCTTTAAAGCAAATTTCTTTCTTTTCCCTTCTCTTCTCCCCCTCCCCACCCACCTCCTAATACTTTCCCCAAACAATATCTTTAATTCTTTTTTTTTTTTTTTTTGGTCAGGCATCCACTTGCGTATCTTTTCAAGAATTCATTTCTTTTTCTTTTTTCACTACTGAAAGATTTTACAAAAAGAAGAAACTGTTTAAAATTTTAATGTGTGTTTAATACCAATATATATGAAAATATTGCACTACCCTTCAAAAAAGAAAAAAAAACTATAGACCAATCTCACTATGGTTTTAAAATTCTAAATAAAATTATTAACTTATCTTATGACCAAACAGAATTTATTCCCAGAATGTAAAGATGATACAATACTAGAAGGACTATTAATATAATTTATCACTATTAATAGATCTAAGAAGAAAATTCAAATGATCTTTGCTTAGCATTAGATGCTAAAAAATTATTTGAAAAAATTCAACACCCATTCTTCATTTACAAGGTTTAATAAAACAATAAGTAATGCATACTTCCTTAACATGATAAAAATCTGCTATTGTTCCAAATTTATAGCTTGTATTATAGGAAGAAAAAGACCTAAGACCCATCTATTCAATGTAAAAGAATTCCTAGACATTGAGCAATAAAGAAAAGGCTAAAAGATGAACAATGGCAGAAACTGCTCTTAAAACACATGAAAAGGTGCCTCTCTTAAAATAGGAGAAATGTAAAATAAAATTACACTGACATTTCATTTTCTGTCCACAATATTAACAGTATTCCAAAAGTTTAATAACAAAGTGTGTTGGCCATGCAGTATGATAAATGTCACTCTTCTACATTGCTTGTGAAGGTGTAAATTGTTATAGTCTGTCTGGAGTTGAATTCAACATCATGTGTTAAAGTTAAAAATGTGTAAGCGTCCGACCTGACAATTCTACTTCCAGAAATAGACCCTCAGATATTCTGATGCATGCAAAGAGATGTATGTGCCACATCTTAGTGAGGTATTATTTCTAACTGCAAAAATACAGGTTCCATCCATAATAGAATAATCAAATTATGGAACAATTGACCTTCCATATCTATGGATTCTGCATCCCTGGATCCAACCATGTATAGATCAAACATTGCCAGAAAATGAACTATCCTTCAGATTTTTTCCCCAAGGTTCTGTTTCCCATTTAGTACCTCTCTGTTATTGTACCAAATGGAATCTTAGCTTTCTGATCCTAACCCTTCATGTTAAACCCCATGGAATTAGAAACCAAACACCATCGTTCACAGACTCTTTACCTCCTTTGGGTGCTGAACTGGATGACTTAGAAGGCAGTTTGGAGATCACCTTGTTTTCCCTCTCTCTCAAGTGGAGAATCGCATCTGCGAGCTTGTACCTTTCTTTCTTTCCTTGTGATCCTCCTCCCCAGCACTCTTCCATAGTAGCACTAGGTAATAAAGTACTGGTCAATAAGAAAATATGAGAAAAAAAGTTTCAAAGATGTGTTGGAGACCTAAGACAGTCCAACACACACACACACACACACACACACACACACACACCCCCTTCTCAGTTCTTTCTTCTGGACTTGGATTGACTCCACTCATTTTGCTCATGGTTCTGTCACTCTCTTGTGAAGTCTGAAACCAGAATGCCCATGAAGAGGATTCTAAAATGTAGGGTGTTTTCACCTCTTCCTTATCTTTTCTTCGTGTGTGTGATCTTGTTCTTCACATCATGCTGTGTACATAACTTTGTGTACACAGATGCTTCAGTGAACATGTGTATGAACATATCAGCCTAAGAGAGTGAAAGTCTGTATCTTAACTCTGCATTCTCTATACCTAACATAGTGTAGGAGTCCCAAGTATCAGTTATTATATCTCAGGACCATAGTCAGGATCTGACCTCTTCTAGGGGTATTTGTATGTGAAGACTTAACTCTAATTCTTTTTATTCTGTTTTTTAAAAATTTGTTCTAGCCGGGTGCGGTGGCGCACGCCTGTAATCCTAGCACTTGGGAGGCTGAGGCAGGAGGATCACAAATTCAAAGTCCGCCTCAGCAACTTAGCGAGGCCCTAAGCAACTCAGTGAGACCCTGTCTCAAAATAAAATACAAAAAAGGGCTGGGGATGCGGCTCAGTGGTGGAGTGCCCCTGGGTTCAATCTCTGGTACCAAAAAAAAAAAAAAAAAAAAAAAAATTTTGTTCTAATTAGTTATACATGACAGTAGAATGCGCTTTGACACATCATATATAAATGGAGTATCATTTCTCATTCTTCTGGTTGTACATGATGTAGAATCACACAGATCACATAGGCATATATGTACATAGGGTAATAATGTATGATTCATTCTACTATCCTTCCTGTCCTCTTACCCCTCCCCTCCCTTCATTCCCCTCTGTCTAATGCAAAGTACCTCTATTCTTCCCTAGGATTGCTCCCCTTATTATGAATTAGCATCCTCATATCAGAGAAAACATTTGGTCTTTGGTTTTTTGGGATTGGCTTATTTCACTTAGCATTATATTCTTCAGCTCTATCTATTCACCAGAAAATGCCATCATTTCATTCTTCTTTAGCCCAAATAATATTCTATTGTGTATATATACACCACATTTTCTTTATCCATTCATCTGCTGAAGGAAGATTGTTTCCAAGGTTTAGCTATTGTGAGTTGAGCTGCTATAAACGTTGATGTGGCTGCATCACTGTAGTATGCTGATTTTAAGTCCTTTGGTGTATAAACTGAGGAGTGGGATGGCTGGGTCAATAAATGGGATAGATTCAAACTGAAAAACTTCTTCTCAGCAAAGGAAACTATAACATGAAGAGAGAGCCTACAGAATGGGAGAAAATCTTTACCATATACACTTCAGATAGAGCAGTAATCTCCAGAATATATAAAGAACTCAAAAACCTTAGCACCAAAAAAGCAAATAATCCAAGCAATAAATGGGGTAAGGAACTGAACAGACACTTCAGAGGAGAAGATACACAATTGATCAACAAATATATGAAAAAATGTTCAACATCTTTAGAAATTAGAGAAATACAAATAAAAATTAAGATTTCATCTCACTCCCATCAGAATGACAATTATCAAAAATGCAAGCAACAATAAATGTTGGTGAGGGTGTGGGGAAAAGGTACACTCATACATTGCTGGTGGGACTGCAGATTGGTTCAACCATTATAGAAAGCAGTATGGAGATACCTCAGAAAACTTGGAATGGAACCACCATTTGACCCAGCTATCCTACTCCTCAGTTTAACTCTAAAAGAAAGGCTTTGCCCTCTGTTTTTAAGCAGTATCTTAGAAACTACATGCAAGTAGAAGATGGTAGTGGTAGGTTTTGGAAAGAAGTAAGGTTAATATTGTTTACTCTTTGAGAATCCTCTCTAGATCAGCAGATATTTAGACACACACAAACACAAGTGCACACACCCCTCCAAGTTGATGAGACCAGAGTCCTTGATTGCTTTAGCAGAACAGTGATTGTTCCAGGAAATGTACCTTAAGTTGATTTTGCAACTTTGAGTAAGGCCCTTATCCATGTAAGTATTAAAGTATTACTAGGGTCCACCTCATGATGGTGGTGTTGGACGATCCCTACATTTTCCTTTCATTTTGGCAAGACTTAATCTTTTAATGAGATTCTAGAGCTACCATCACTATACCCTTTTTGATGAAATAGCAGTAGGGGATAAGTGAACTGTACTTTTTTTCTCTGTGTATCCTCCCTGTCTACTTGTGAGTTCTCCTTTTGAAAACCCAGAAGTACATTAAGGTGTGTTCCCTAGACACTGGGTTTAGTAAGTTCTGAAATTTTGCTCATGATACTGAGCCATCACTGTATAATTTATTCTTCCTAACTTGACTACATGTACAATTTTTGGTTAAAATTATTTTTAAATGGAAATGTGTTAATGTTATACTCTTTCTTAGACAATACTTCTTTCTGTACATACATGATAACTTCTTTTCATTATTGTGGTAAGAACACTTATCATGAGATCTACCTCCTTAACAAATTCTTAAGTGCATAACACAGTATTGTCAAGTATAAGCACAATAAATTGTGTGTGTGTGTGTGTGTGTGTGTGTGTGTGTGTTTTAACTGTTGTGAATGAAGCACAGAGAGCGCTGCGCTTCATCACTTCGCTTCTCTAAGTAACTTTAGGCAGGTTTATAAATTTCTCATAACTTTTTTTCCCTTTTCTATAAAATGGAAATATTACTACACAGTGTCATTATGAAGATTAAATTGAGTTAGCATGCACATGAACCCCCCGCACAAACTATAAAACACAAATAAATACAAGTATTATTTTTAGAACATTATCACTATCCCATAACCACTTGTGAAAAACACCAGTTTGTTGACAGTTTCCCTCTTGAGTTTGCAGTGCAGGTGGGGAGTAGAGGCAGCTGTTGCTTGACCCAACAGGTTAAGCATAGCACTTGATTTAATCTTAGCAGCAGTGTTTTAAGATTGTTGTTCCTAACCTTCCGGATAAGGAAACCAACTCTGAGGGTTTCATTAACTTCCTAAAGGTCACTCTAATCTCAACCACAGTGTTCTTCTGTGCCATTGTGATAACTTGAAAATCACCTATTTTCTCTGGGTGTCATGGTCCTGATGGGTAAATATAAATAAGCATTTCCCCCTCACCATCTAATGGAGAAAAACATCAGAACAGCAGACATGGCTTAACCCGAGAATGGTAGGTAGACCTTGGGCACTCCTTTCTTGGAGTCCTAGCAGGACCCGTATTTACCTTCCCCAACAATAACAAACTTCCAATGACAATTTATAAACCAAAAAAAAAAACAAAAAACACAGTAACAGTATTTGAGTATTTTATGGAATTGGTATTGAGTTCTGCATCTTGCATAATAGTTGTTTTCATGATAAATTGTTTCAAGTAATTGTTGGCCCAGGAGCCACTTCCTCTTTGGATTCTTAACACTATGGCAAGTTTTTAATCAGTGATTGCTTGCAGTTGGTGTCACACAACTTCATTACGTACACAACAGAATTTGTGTAATACTCAGTTTTGCATGTAATGTACAAATCTGGAAAGATTGCTCTATTCTTTCAAAAATACAGATCTGTTTCTTCTGCTGGACTCATTTTGCTTTAAAAGAATTGGCAACTCTAGCAGGAGCCTAGATTGATATATGTAAAGCATTCAGTACAGAGCCTAGTGCTGCATATATCAGTAGCGGTTGCTGTTACATTCTCAGTCATTTTGTCAAAAATTTTTTAGATGGTTGGAGGGAAGGACTCAGAATGTCGCTTAGAGAAGGTTTATTTACACAACAGTTCATAGAGCCATGGTTCCAATTACAGGAGACAGTTTTAAGTACTAGAAGGAAAGTCATGTTTATCTTGTTCATCTCCCCTAAAAGGAGGCTCAGAGTCTGGGTATAGGCTGGTTTTATCTAAGATCCAAAGCTTCCATTTTAAAAAATGATTGTTAGATCCTCATGAAATAGAGTAAAAAGGTAAGTAGAAATAGCTTAAGTATAAAATACTCCCAATTTTAAGGAACTTTTCTACGGGGTCGTATCTTTACCATTAAAGTCCTTTTGTTTTAAATAGAATTATATTTGCTATGGTTTGATCTTAATGATAGAAGGGATGTGCATAATTCCATTAAAGATGGAATGCCTTCTGGATTGTGTCATGGCTACCAAAATCCACAATATCACCACCTAGTGGCCGCTGAATTCAACTGCGAGTACATGATCACAGTCTGAGAACGTGTCTTGATGGCTGAAAGTGCTAGATGACAGAACACACCCTTAGAATTATTCTTGATAATTCTAGAACGGTTTTTCTTGATAACCATTGATTACTGTACCACTCAAACTCTGCATTCCAGCAGATTGGGAGAAGATTGAGAATTTTCTTTTCCAATTTTTGAGAAACTGAGACTTAAAAGTGTAACCTGAGGCTAGAGAAGGTGATTATTTAATTCTTTATCTTTTTACAATAATTTGAATTAAGAATAAATGTATCCTTCTTTACCTACCAGTTTTTTAAATGTCAGTTGCCATTTAGTTATAGCATTTTTCTTCTGAAAATTTAAAACGTGTATTTAAGCTCGGTGTGGTAGTGCATGCCTATAATCCTAGCGGCTCTGGAAGCTGAGGCAAGGAGGATCACAAGTTTGAGGCCAGCCTCAGCAACTTAGTGAGGCCCTGTCTCAAAAAACAGATAGGGCTAAAGTTGTAGCCCAGTGGTAAAGCACCACTGAGTTCAATCCCCAGATCCCCCCCACCCGCCAAAAAAGTATATTTAAGTAGATTAGAACTGCTTTAAACAGAGATGAGCAGTGTTTTTCTTACTCTAGGAACCCTGCAATATCAGTTCAGGTACTTTCATAATTCATCCAAACCTAAGTGCTTAGCTTTTTGAATCTCCAATCCTTGACACCCATCCTTATTCCACCTCAGAGACAGGCACCCAGACCTTTACCGTGTACCACTTTCCCTCCTATGCTAGCATCCAGCAACTTGTTGACATTTAAATTATAATAACCAAACCATCTGCGTACTGAGCTCATTGTACCAGCCAGTTTCCTTACTGAAATAATGAAATGTGGAGTAATTGTAACATAACAATTCTAGAAGGGTGTAGATAATATGGAAAGCCACTAAATAGTCTATTTGAAATTTCCTTTTCTTCCCAGGAGGGCACTATCCTTCCCTTAATGTCTTTCCTTCAGTTTCTAGAATTGAACCTAATTGTTGGAATAATATTTGTGTGTGATCATCTGCTTTCTTCAACTTAAGCTCACTCTGGCATTGATTCCTAGTTTGTAGTCATGGTTGTGGCATTAATTGTAATTGGTCTGAGCTTCATGTGGTGAAATAGGTTCCAACATGTCAACAGCAATTAATGGAGCTGGATAGCCCTGGGTAAGATGCAGGTGGTGGCTTTTGCATATCTTTCAAATTGTCCTCCATCCTATCCCCTCCCCCCCCCCTCCCTTCCTTCCTTCCTTCCTTCCTTCCTTGGTACTGAGAATTGAACCCCAGGGATGCTGTTGCACTGAACTGCATCACCAGCTCTTTTTATTATGAGACAGGGTCTTGCTAAGTTGCCCATTAAACTTGTGGTGCTCCTGCCTCAGCCTCCTGAGTCACTGGAAGGACAGGTATGTGCCACAGCACCCAGCTTTGTTGTTTCTATTGTTGCCTCCTGGGGGATGGTTGCGAAAAGTGGGCTGGCTTTAGAATTATATAAATCCCTGTCTAACTTTCTGACTTTGGAAAACTTACTCCTTCCAAATAAGCTTGAGTTCCCTCATCTCAAAGATAGAGGTAATTAATACCAATACTGTAAGGCCATTGCAACCATCAAATCAGCCAACAAATGTTAGCCACCTGGTACTAGATTTGTTCTCTGCCTTCCCATTATCCTCTCTTTGTGTTCTCTTATGCTTTGCCTACATTTCTTAGGCAAAGTCAGAATTTGGTTTCAACTAATATACTCTGTTGACCATGAATCCTTCTTTTACCATGCTAGCACACAGTTGTTCAAACTGTTCATTAAATAATAGTTTACGTTTTATTAAGTCCTAGGTACCATGCCTTTTGCTCTTGATACAATAATGAGTTTTTACCAGTATATAGTAAGATGAATATAGTTTTTACCAGTAGAGATTATAGTTGTAACCTGTTGGCATTGGGAATCCATAGTGTATGTTCTGGTTATTTTTTTCTGCATAATCAATTACATCAAAATTTAGTAGCCTAAAACAATATATCAATATCTCTTATAGATCTTTGGGTTGACCAGAATGAATTGGCTAGTTCTTGCTCCAGGTCTCTGAGTTTGGAGTCAATTGGTAGCTGCAATTGAAGTCATCTAAAGTAGCTTCTTCATGCACATATCTGGATTCTGGGCCAGGATGACTGGATGGTAGAAGTTGGCTGGGCATCTCTGAGAGTCCATGCATTCATTACACATGGCCTGGGTTTTCTCTCATAGCATGGTCTCAGGGTCTTCACATTTATGTGATAACTGACTTTTTCCAAAGCAATGTCTCAAGGAAAAGAAAGCAGAAACTGCCTCTTAGACCCTAGGGATAAGACATTGTGTTATATTTGGTTAAAGAAGTCCTAAGTCAGTTTCAAGGAAGTAAAATAGACTCCTCTCCTCAATAAGAGAACAATAGACGTGTGCAGGGGAAGAATGACTTGATGGTGGTCATCATCGGTTTGTTCTGATCTTAAAACTTCTTCAGGACAGGTGGTCTTTCCAGGGATGAATTTCATTATTCTCCTTAGTCACCCTCTGAATAAAATGACTTCTCTAGGTTTCTACATGGGAGAAAACATATTACCTCTATAAATCCTCGCCTCACAAATCCAGTACTACAAAATGACTCACATATTACATGTCTGTTAGCATGTGAGAACCATCGCCATCAGCCAGAATATATTTCCTGTGACTTCATTTAAAGTATCATTTGCTGAAATTTCTTCTCCACTTCTCCTGAGATATTCTCCTTGGAGTTGGAGCCCCAACATATTAATCCCCCAAGAGTTCCATATTGTGCAACTGACATAATGATGACTTTCCTCCCTCCTTTCCCACAAACAGATAGCCTTAAGCCTACCCAAGTAGGTCCTTTCCTACAACTATACAATACTCTTATTCTAAATATGGTTCAGTGCATGAAAGAAGGAAAGAGAGGGAGGAAGTACAAACTTAACTTTCCCAGTACAGGCATGAGAAGAGAAGGTTTAAGTTGCACATTCTTAATAAATGCTGCTTAGTTAAGACAACTATTTTTACACCTTTCAAAGGAATAAATTTTTTTAAAAAACTGAAAAGATATTGGCCCAGATATTACTTGGCTTTAGAGAATAAAATTGGGAACTTGTGTGTTTCCTGTACTCTTGCTTTCAATAAAATTGTCCACTCAAAAGCCCACTGATAAGTTCTCATGCCTTTCTGGTGGTCCCTGAATGGCCAGAGTAGTGATGTCCACTGAATGATGGATGATTTGCCATCTGGACCCTGAATAACCAGAGTAGTGATGTTCACTCTGACAGAGCTGTGACCAACTGAGCTACATGTCATAAAAGCAGAAGTCACCAGTTACTGGCATAATTTAGTCAAACTATAAATCTTTATAGTTGAGGTTTCTCCCCAAAGGGTAAAAAATGTTTAAGACAGATCCATGAAGACTCTTCTTAGATGTAGCAGGAAATTACGGTCATGTGGAATCAGAATTTGTCCTTTGTACTTATATGAGTTCTTTCTGTGATTGTTGCAGTTGACATTAACTATGAACTACAAAAGAACAGGAAGTAATTCTGACCAATTGCATTATGTATACGAACACTTAAAAATGCTTTCTGATTGGAATGGGGCCAATGGAATGTGTTGAACTAGTTAAAGGTCACTTCCAAGTCCACATTGAAAATATTTTTTTCAATTATAAGTTTATATGCCAATTTATTATTCCTGAAAAGAGAGATAAGAAACCAGAATCTGGAGTTTATATTAAAGCTCATGAATTTTGATTACATGTTCCAGGTGTATCAATTTGAAACACCATCTGTCTTAATTTAAAATAATGAAATTATAGCCTTGGAACTCTGGGACCTTTCCTCCAGGGGCATATATGCTACATATACTCTGAAATGAAAATACCATGTATGTGTGTGTGTTAATATATATTTCTCAAAAATATTAAATGGACAACATCCAAGAGATATCTAAACAGGAACCATCCACAAAAGTAGTTTTTATTGTTTTATACAGACTGTGATGATCCAAATCAAGGATCAATGAGCTGTCAGGAAAAGGGGAAGAGGAAATTCCAAGCAAAAATATTTAAAGTAATAGCCAAAGGAGTGAAGAAAGCCACTAACTGGATAAACTGTGATAAACAGTGGTGGTTTGTTTTAAAGTTTTGCCCCTATAAATCCATCTTTGAGCAAGTTTCTGTTATACAAACCTTTTGTGCTATGTGACACTCCTGTGTACCTTCCTAAGATGGGGGAGGGTGGAATGAGAGTCCTCTTTACTTCTCACCCTGGGACAAGACCAGTTGTGAGCACCTTCTCTTTCCAGGATCCAGTTGTCCAAAATTCCAACACCGATATTGCTGTGTATGACTGGAACATGCCAAAGTATTGGCACAACTTTCTCATGTGTTTGTACCAATTTTGTGCATTGTCTGTGCCTCTGGGGCTGCTGTGCTAATTATCTGAAGCTTTGCTCCCCTGCCTAGATGATTCTGTCTCTCCCCACAGCAGCCATTGTGCCTTGGCACTTAGTAAAATACCCAAGCCCCTGGAATCTTGCCTGTGTTTGAACTCCACATGATCTAAAATGTCTTTTGCACAGCTACTCTGATTTTGAAGCAAAGTGGTTTCAGTCATCAGTATGTTGTCATGAGCAGAGATGCTGTAAGTCCTTGGTGGTCTCTTTAGGTGCTATTACCACATGATCCCACTGTTCTGTTAGTGTTCTGGAAAAATCAGCTGCCTCCAGTGAGGTTTTCAAAGAGTATCAGGGCTCCTCCTGAAGATAGGATTGTCATAGATGTAAACTAAACTCTCCAGAGGTGTCTCCTCTTCTGCCTTCCCTCTGCCCTATCTCTGGAAACCACTTCAGTAGTAGAGTCTGAGCCAAATAGATGCTCACCAAGAGCTGGGCACAGTAGTGACAAGCAGATGGGTGAGTGGTGCACTAGACCAGGAGTTCTGCCCACAGACCCAGGCTGCCATCCACACTGCTTTGGATTCCAGAGCCATGGTCCTCCTCCCTGAGGGGAATGGCCACTTCTCAGGGTTATTCAACACTAGTTTATCATGCCTTTAATATGTGCTTCTCCAAATGCTCAGAGGGAAAAATCTGAAATTGGTTTTATTGCCTTACCAATGTAGATTAATTATACAGTCTGTAGTATATCTATGGTTGATTCTAGATAATTAGAAGCAAATTATCAAGGGCATTTTGTAGTATTTGTTGCTTCCCACTTTGTGGCAATATTGCTGTGCACTGACATAATACATATGAGTAGGGACATAATTTTTTTAAGTCTGAACTCATTCTTAGAAGTAAGTTCTTAAGAGGATCCTTAGTTCCATTTGAAGGCCTTGGTAAGCTCTGGCCATTACCAATTTCCATAGCCTGCCTAAGGTACCACTGAACAGTCTGGGTCTCTTGTCTCAAGAAACCAACTTTCTTATATAAACAAATTTTAAAATATAGAAACTATGCTAGGAGTTGTGGGTCACCAGTAACCATAAGCATTTTCTGGCTAATGGATATTCACTTGTAAAGTTCCCAGCTATGGAATTTGGGAGGCTTCAAGTCCTTGTCCGGGGAGCTTACAGTCTAGTCTAGGAGACAAACTAAAATGGTAAATAGCTATACAGTGTAGCATATGCCCAGTGTCTAGTGAAATCTGGAGGGAACAAGAAGTTGACTTGAACAGAATCATCTTAGCTGCTAAAGATTGGAGGTTAGCTTGGCATTGACACTCCCTGGCTGAATCTTTCATCTGAGTATCTCAAGCTTTCCTGGCCTCAGAGAGTTAGTGGTCCAACTCTGTGCTGAGGTTGGGGTGGGGCATATGGGATGCAGAAAGTGGTAGACCTAAAGCTACTTGTAAAAAGTTAACTACTTGAACCAATCTCTGCTAAGCTTTCTGGTTCCTGGCTTTGATCTGAAGGCCCTCTCCCATGAGACTTCTTCTTGTTCCTCCTCTGTCTCATATGACAGACTCCCCCCAAGTTTGGTCCAATTTCAAGGGAAATGAGCTGTTTGTCCAGTAACCATCTCTGAGCTGCGTAAACAAGCAGATGGGCAATTAGTGGCTCTGTCAGGGCCTTGGACTGCTGTTCTGCTTGCACAGATGGAGAATCATCGCTCATCTTTTGGACTATAGTCGTGCAAGCATGAGATAATGGGGACTGCTCAGCTTTCGAGATTTCTTCATGCTGTTTAAATTTCAGTCTTCGTGTCAAAATCCTATTGTTCAACCATTTTTTGGCAACAGCAGCCACTGCCACTCAGCTCATTTGGAAAAATAATAATAATTCAGATTGTTTTGCCTTGGCATTTTTCTCTTTGAACAATTTATTTACAAGCAGGAAATAGGGGCTGAAGCTGAAAGACGTATAGGTAATCTTTCCTTAATTAATGGTCCTTCACCGAAGGTGGTTTTTGCTCCCTTTGAGCAAAAGGTGGGTATATGTTCACACAGGCTGAAGGCCAGGGGAGGTTTGAGCCTACAGTCAAAACACTGGTAAGCACAGGCCTCTGTGGTTGGTGTTTACTTGAGCATTTCACCCTGGCCATTGTATTTTTTCTTGGATTCAAAATGCCCAGAAGCTTCATGGCAGGCTCTCCCCATCCTGCTTTTCGTCTCCTCTGGAAGCTCACAGGAAGAGACACCAGTCCCCATTGCCCAGGCTGTCCCCAGTGTCCAGGCAGTCCCCAGCATGACAGAGGTATTGCATGCATTCCCTTTGCCCTTTCTCCAGGTTTTTTTTTTTTCTCACTTGATTTTATTTTTCTCTCTTGCCTCAGTTTCCTCTGCCTTCTCTCATAGCTTCCTGTTTTCCCTCAGCTACTCCCCATTTGTTCTGGTTTCTTGTGATTTGCTCTCCAGGGATCCTGATATTTGCTGAGCATCATTCCAAACAGTCTGGTCCCTTTTTCTTTTTCCTCACCACTTTTCTTCTGGCTGTCATTTCTCCTCCAACCCTCCACCTCAACCTTCTAGAAGCTTTCAAATTCTTCTGACTGGGAGTGTCTCTGGATGGAAGAACAAAGATGAGGCAAGCGCACTTGGCTTGGCAGGATTTTCAGCATAACTGTAGAAGTTCTCATCTTTTCCCCATCTTACCCTGGGACAGACATCTCTTAATGGGCAAGGAAGCAACAGAGAGAGTACATCCTGTTTCCTGTGCCTAGATACAACTATTCTTTCTTAGTCACACACTCAGGATTTGTAGGTTATCTACTATATGTCAGACCTGGGGCCAGGGGATGATGAATGGGATATGAATTCTAGTCTCATGAACTGTTTATCTCTGGCACCAAACCTTACTCCACTTGATATTGTTAACAAAGCTGTCCTTTAGAAAGCTCCCCATCTCAGCTTGAAGCCATGCCTTCTTCATCCTTTTGCGCTTCATGCAAGTTCCTCAGTTGCCTGTCTGGTTCTTTGTCTTCTTGATCTCTAGATGTGGGAGGGTTTCCAGGACCCAACCAGAGAGGTCTCTCTCTGGCTCTGCTCACTTGCCTTCATGGCCTTAAATGCCTATCTTTGTTCTGATGAATTCCAAGTTTGTCTCTAGCCATACCTCTCCTTTGAAAGCCAGATCTGTATATCCAACTTCCTGCTCAACATCTTTATTTGCTGCCAAATAAGCATCTTAAACTTGGAGCCCCAAACCAAACCCTGATTTCTCCACCTCATCCTGTGGCCCTCATATCTGCTTCCATTGCCCTCAATGGAGCTTCCATTCTTCAAGGTGCCAGCCAAGTCTTGGAAAATCATACACTTTCATCTGTCCCAACTCTGCAGCTAATCTATCAGTAAATCCCATCATCATCTCTTCTTTTAACATATATCCAGAATTGGCCAGAATTGGCCAGGCATGTCCATAATCTCAGCTACTTGCAAGACTAAGGCAGAAGAATTGCAAGTTCAAGACCAGCCTGGGCAATTTAACAAGAGCTTATCTCAAAATAAAATTTTAAAAGGGGTAGGGATATAGCTTAGTGGTAGAATGCTCTTGGGTTTATTCCCCAGTACTATATATATATATATGTATATATATATATATATATATATATACATATGTATATATATACACACACACATATATATATATATTTTATAAATATTTTTACAAATATTTGCTTTTGTTTGTATATATAATAAAATATTTATTTATTTGTATATATTTATATATGACTTATATATACTTTTATGATATATATTTTATAAATATATATATTTATATATGTATAGGAGGAAATGTGAACAGTTCTAAATAAAAGAAAAATTACAAAGCAATGTGAAGGACACTACATGAAAAACTCTTTCTTAGTTCCATGACTTTAGAGACTTCACTCCCCCCCGCCTCACCCCATGTACTAGATAAACATTACTACTGGGAACCCTCCTTATCTATGTCCCAAGGTCATCTGAACACCAAGATTACACTTAATAAGGAAGGGTTATCAACTCATGGGTAGTGAAATAGGATTCTCACGGATTTACCCATAATATCCTTTTGAAAACAAACTTTCACAAACCATCACATCGTGGTCCGTGGTGAGAAAACTGCTGAGTTTTTGAGGTTGCAAATTAGACCACACCAAGAAATGTGTCTACATCTTCGAGTGTCTTTGGCTTAGAAATTGGAATAATAGGGCATCAGATCAGTCTTCCTCACAGGATATCTCGTATTTGCTCCACTTCTGATGGCAGAAACCTGGTTGGTAGTCTGAGCTAGGGAGGAAATGATATTTCAATTTGGAAGAGGAAAATAATTATATTCATTTTTTTAAAGCCATAATTTACCAAAATATAAAATAAAATAAAGGGTAATTTTTCTCTAAAATCAGTGCTTCATTTTACTGGAATGATTGGCTCTGCCTGCATGTAAGTATCTGCTATTGTGTGGTCAGGTCTTGAGGTGCAAGTGGGTGAATTATCGACGGGCACCCTGCCCACTCCACCAGTCCTTCCCTGTGGGTTTTCTAGCAGCCCTGTACTTTTAAGAAGGAAGGGACTAGATTCCCTAATGCTGCTGTGCTCCCAAAGAAACTCTACCTAATTCAAATTCATGAACTCTAAAAAAGTGATGCCTTCACTGAGCATATCCAAAGCCATAATGCCCCTGTATCACAGTTTTGACTATGATAAAACTTTGGAAGCTTTTAGTATCATAGTGTTAGCAATTTGAAAAGTTTAACAGTAAAAACCTCAGACTTCTCTGCGTAATAACTATAAAATACCCATTTAAAATTAACCAATGTCATCAGCAGTACTTAAGTCCCCTTTCCCCCTTTGGACAATGATTCCGTTTTTAAGATGAGTAGAAAAATTGTAAAAAATAAAAGAGTACTTGTTTAAAGAAAAGTGCTACATAGAAGACTTTTAGCTGCACACTTCTTGATGCTGCTTCCTGTCCTTGTGGAGTAAAAAAACGCTGAAAATAATAATGGTGGGGGTGAGAGAGAGCCAGGAGGAAGATGATGAGTTCAGCCACATTTACTGGGGAGGGGAACCAAATGAGTAGAGCTTGGACAGAGTCTGTGGGTTTCTTTGTTTTGGGGGAGCTATTAATAGCCTTGATTTGGGACTTCGACCTCTGCTTTTTTTTTTTTTTTTTTTAGGAACGGGGGTTTGACCTCGGGGGCGCTCAACCCCTATGCCACATCCCCAGCCCTATTTTGTATTTTATTTAGAGACAGGGTCTCACTGAGTTGCTTAGCACCTTGCCCTTGCTGAGGCTGGCTTTGAACTTGCAATCCTCCTGCATCAGCCTCCCAAGACGCTGGGATTACAGGCATGCACCACCATGCCCAGCTTGACTTCTGCTTTTTGTATCGTGTTTTTTTGTTTGTTTGTTTGTCTTATTTTGTTTCATGTTAGTTTTTGTTTTTGTTTTGTTTTGTTTTTCTGGTCCATGAGGCAGCTTGACAGGAAAGGACAAAGAAGCACATCTAACACAGGATGAGACACTTTTCTCTATGGTACTTCTTCAGTTTGCTGCTACCAAATTCAAGGCAGACCAATTCTGTCCCAGAAACCATGTGAAAGGAGGAGATTGATCAAAGTGAGTGGGTGGTTTCATCAACTATGTGCAGGGCAGATCATCTTGAGCTGGTTTCAGGATCCAATATTAATATAATTTTATAAATAAATTTTATAAATAAATCTTTTCTAATTTTAGTGAGGAAAAGAAATCTAGAACTTTAGTAAGGGAGAGTTCACCATACAAGTGATTGCATTTTTTTTCATTAGAATATGGCAAAACAGGCTAGGGCCTGGACTCAACCACCCAGGGTTGTTGAGAGCAACAAAATTTGGATCAGAAAGAAATGCCAGGAAAACCAGAGAAAAAGTGGGAAAGGTCCCAGAGATTATACAGGGTTATTCACTCTCAAAATTCTGTTACAGTGTGAGGAACAACAACATTTGAGCATAAAACCTGGGCTTATGGAGGAGCCTGAGGAAGTGAGAATAGAATATGGAAGTGCATATTGGAACAAAGATGCCCACATTCCTTTTCCCTTTGTATTATGAAGGTCTTTAATATTTTTAAATATTTTAGATTATTTCTAAGAGTTAAAAAAAATAAAAAAGAGCAGTTGGTTTATCAGTCACATGGAGAAGCATGCAATACCACTTTCTACCCACTTCCACTAAGAAGGTCACTGGAGACCTGCAGGAAAAAGATGCTCTGAGAGCTCACTGGTTTCATGGAAATGTCCAGATCTGTTAGCCCTTTTAACTTATCTATAATGATACAGTGCATTATTCTCTGGGGTCACTGATGTGAGTGGCAAGCTGTCCCCTGGGATATCGCTCCATCTCACTGATGGGCTTGTTTCAGGGTTTGATAGGCTCACCTCCCTGCCTTGGTCTTGGGGATGTTCGGTGCCTGTTGGCTTTGTGTGAGTCAGTGTCTAGTACACCACGTTCTCCAAACAAGCTCCTTATAGAACTAGAGGTGTTTGAAAAGACATTCCCAGAACCCAAACCCTTACCTCCTCATCAGTGACTAACTGAAGACCAAAACCTTTTTGTTTTTTTCATGTTATGTCTCTTCCTATTTATCCTCTAAGAGAAGAATTCTTGAAGTAGTAGCAGCCATTAGAGGGACAACATCCTAGAAACATGACCTTAGACAAAGCAATTAGAATGCACAGAGGACATTCAAGAAATGATGGGGGTGGAGCAGGGGGAGTGGACAAAGGGGGAAGTAGAAGAGAAAGGGAGAGGGGAAAGGTTTGCAGAGTGGGGAAGGGAAGATAATGTTTTGGAGGAAGGACAAAATTGGGGCAAAAATATCTGTCTCTTTTCTCCCATTAACAAATCTAAGTACGATGTTTACTTACCTACCACCTTTCACTCAGACACAAAGTCAGGTAACCTGGGTCAGAAATGAGAGTCTAAGGGAAGAAAAACTTCATCCCATGGCTTACATATCAACAGGCCTTGGATTATTAGCCGTTTCAAACACTCCTTGAGTCACATCTCAAAACTCTTCTCTCTGATTTGAAAATCCTCACTGCATCAACTCAGCAGCTGCCCCCTTGAAACCCTTCTCCACAAGGAAGCTCAGTGGTCTATGGAGGCAATTTAGGGAAGCCATAGAGGAAGGGTAGCTCCTTTGTAAATTGCTGCTACACAGAAGAAAAGCTGAGGCTGGCATATAGTGCTTTATTTTATACCATAAACAAACAACCCTCAAATTCGGGATCCAGAGTTAACAAAAGCATTAATTCCACTGGGCTTTGAGAAGAGGCAAGGCTTTTTCATAGTTCTCCTTGGCTACCATTATTTACATAATATCACTGCAAAATGCAACCACGTCAGATGTTGGAAATCAACTCTTTGGGGTATAGCTATTTTTAAACAACCCATAGTTATAGGGATGTTTTGAAAACATGCAAAGCCTGAGTTCGTGTTTCACATTACAGGAACTCTGTATTGTTAGGCTGGTGCTGACCCATGGAACAGAAAACCTTTTTCAACAGAGCCTGAAGTCCCTCAGCAATGATAATATTGTAAAGAGTTGCAAAAAATTCAAATTGGCCATGGATTGAAGCACTGTATTTCTAGGCAGGTACATGGAAATCCCTGATGCCAGTCTTTCTGCCCTTGCCTCCAGCCCCACTTTGGAGAGCACTGAATTGCCCTTGCAAATATTCAAAATTCTTCCCCACCAGAATATTTTATTTTAATGACACTGAGAACCAGTATTCCTTCCCCACCCAGGAGTCAGAAATTAGTTAAAAGAATGCTTTGTTCTTTAGGATTATTTTCACGAGTAGATTATATGCATTGCTCTCTTAGAGGTTACATTCATGGTTTCTGCTGTCCAAGTTTATTGCTCCCACAAAAGATTTTTCCTCTTCTCTAATGAATCTCAGTATCTCCTCATGCAACAGCCCCACTTTCCCACCACACACCACCCTCACCTGTCACTCTTCCCCTCCAGCATTTTGCAGGCTCCAGTTGGTATGGCTCTTTGAGCCTGGAGTACCAGCTCTACTTCTCTTTCTAGCCACGGAACATATGCCCTTCAAAACTGCCTTCAAATCCCACCTCTATTATAGAAACTTTCCAAACTGCTTCAGTATTTGTGATTAAGAATGATAAAAATTATAATAGCTAACATTTAACACTTCGGAAAGGTTACCATCTCCTTTAATTCTTATTTTTGAAAAACTGTGAGGAAAGCATTGTTGTATCTCTCTTTTAGTCATTTTTTTTTTTATTTTTGTTACTGCAACCAAAAGACCTGAGAAGAACAATTCTAGAGGAGGAAAAGTTTATTTGGCACTCATGGTTTCAGAGGTCTCAGTCAATAGATGGCCAACTCCATTACTCTGAGTCCAAGGAGAGGAAGAACATTATGATGAAAGTGAGTGGTAGAGGAAAGCAGTTCAAGATGTGACAATCAGGAAGCAGAGAGCTCTCACTTACCAGGGACAAATATAAGCTCAAAGGCATGCCCCCAATGACCCACTTCCTTGAACCACACCCTACCTGCCTGTGGTTACCACCCAGTTAATCTAGTCAACTGAATTAATGCACTGATTAGGGTAAGGCTCTCATAACCCAATCATTTCACCTTCAGACTCTCTTGCATTATCTCACATATGAGCCTTTGGGGGTACCTCATATCTAAACCATAAGATTCTCCATTTTACACATGATAAAATTGAATTCAGACAGGCTAGATCTATTGGATGTAGGAGGAACATATTGAGGACAAGTTAAGAACTCAGTACGGGATCCTGATGTCTTAGGCAAGTGGAGGGTGATAAAGGAGATGAGGTGCATTTAGGTGGTACAACCCAAGAGATTGGTGATGGATTGTATTCTGCCTTCCAGCTCTGGAAAGTTCCACTTTGTACCTTAATGTGCTGTTTGCACTACCTACTAGAATACTCCCTGAGGCCTTGCTGCTTCTGCCTCTAAATTGATTATCTACCTTCCTTCACATCTCCTTAGAGAGGCAGGGCTTTGCTTAGGCAGTCCTGTGAAAATAATCTTCTGTTATTATTAATATAAATTTCACTCTCTCTCTCTTACATCTATGGCATTTCTCTCAATTTTTAAATATTTAAGAAATTACTTAGCTAATACTAGAGAGAAGGTATCTATTTTGCTCATTTTAGTATCCCCTCTGCTTAGCATGCAGTAGGTGCTCAGTAAATACAGGGGAAACTCCAAAAGAGGAAAGAAGAATTTAAAGATCTCCATCATAAGTGGAATGAAATTCCACCATAAATGGAAATTCATCTAGAGATGAAAACAAGACCAAAAACAGAAAATTAATTAGAGGCTCTTCCTGCCACTGTCTTACCAAAAGAACAAAGCCAAACCTATGATCTGGAGAAAAAAGAAAGAGCAAATGAATGAAGAATAGAAGACAATCAGAAATGACTACCCTCTGCAATGAAGGTTCAGATGTGACTGTCAACGTCTAGTCAGAACCACGGATTGCAAGATTTCAATGTCTCGTCATTTGTTGGACTATCTATTTTCATAACTTCATTTCTAGTTATTTTTATTTAAAATCTTTAGATCCAATCTTTGCCTTCCAATCTCCTAACATTTTGGATAGCCTACATGTAGGATCCTTTACTATAACCCAAAGAAGTGACATTCTCTTCACTTGTCCTTTTGCTTTTAAAGGAAACATTAAAATGAGTTGCAGATAAAAAGTAGTCCTTATTTAGTTATTTTACCCTTTGACTCAGCATTCGCTTTCTGCATAACAGAATTTGGATTCAATGCCTCCTAACTGCCACGTGGAAGAAATGTGCCCCCCACCCACAGCTTCTATGCCAGTATTTGTCTAAATCTCTTCTTACTTCCCACCACAGGGGCCTGAGACCTTGGAGAGTTAGATCTAGATGTAGAACATGGTTTTATATGCCAGTGACAGATAGTTGTTACTATTTTCATCACTCTCAGATCTTAGCCTTTAAACAGATGAAAGGGTGATTTACATGGATTGGCGGGGTCTGAGAATCCTTATTGCTTTTGTAAGCTGAGACAATGGGCCCAGTCCATAATGACTCCAAATAAGGTCTCTTGGAATGTGATTGCATCCATATGTTGTCAGCTCATGCAACATACAAGCAAGAGCACCAACTCCAGGAAACTGGCCTCAACGGAAGGCCTTGGATACTGATTGGTTACCACCAATCTACTCCAGCAGCCACGTATGGAGGCCTTAATATTAATTAACATGTAAGTTGGAGAGGAAAGTTTTTACTCTTAGAAAACTACCCCCCCCACACATTGTTCCTGGGCCTGTGTTATTCACCAGCTAGAAGCTCAGACAGTGGGGAAGTAGAAGGCAGCTGGCCTAGTCCTCCTGTGTGCACACTGCAGAAGAGCTCTGAGGTTGAAGAAACTTTTGCCTGAGTGTTTTGACCTCAGTGGGAAGATGAGATGAGTCTGATGAACCGTTGCACAGTCTTAGACTAGATATTGCATAACAAATGTTCATCATTGGATATTTGGCTAGTTGCATCAGTATTAAAACAGACCTTGAAGAAGCAAAGAATGAAGTTTTTCTTTAGTTTGGCTGGACATTTGCTGTCTTACTCCCATGTCCTTGCTAACTGCATTTTCAGTTAATGATCAAATGGCCTGCTATTGATTGCTACAAGAAAGGAAATATTAGCATGCTTGTCATCCACCAGGATCTTTCCTCTAAGGAATGACAAAACATTTTATGTGTAGCACATGAGAAAAGTACCAGCAGATGATGAGTTTGACCTAGCTATCTTCCTACCTATCTTCATTTTCAGTTAAAATGCATAAAGTAGTACAGAGAGAACTTTTGAAATCCTTAAATAAAACTATTGAAGTGGGTTTTTTAAGTGTGTTAATAATATTCCTAGTTCTCAGAGAACATGTTTTCTATCTAGCATGTTTCCTAGTGATTCTCTTGGGTTACCGAAAAAGTATGGTTTAGTTAGGAGAGAGCATGGACCTAGTGGCAAATCTAAAGCCCTCCTGTTGTCTTGAGTTGAGACAGTAGTTCCACCACAAATGTTTATCTTTTATTCTCAAAGAAGATGGGCAGCCTTTGCTTTGACTTGTCCTCTGCAGAGTGCAGTAGATGCTATGCAGAACTCTTATCCAAATTATTAGATCTTATAACTTGACTAAACACTATTCACTGTTGGAAAAACCTTATGAGGAAAGAAAATACTAAATGATAACAAATTAATAGAATGTGACAAACATCATTATACTGTGTATATGTATGAATATGCAAATGGTGTGATTCTACTTTGTACACAACCAGAAAAACAATAGTTGTACTCCATTTGTGTACATTGAACCAAAAATAAATAAATAAATTTAAAAAAAAAGAATTAAGAAATCACTTATGTGTTTAGTTTTTAAATATTTTATTCTCTGTTTGGGCCACCACACACTATGTGTGCATGTATCATTCAAAGTTATTCCTCCTAACCACCCCTGTACCCATGAACCATCCTCTGTCCACCCCTCCCTACCCCACATCCTTCCCAGACTCTGGTAGTCAGTCACTCTTCTGCTTTCTACTTCCTTGAGATCAACTTTAATTTCCCTATTAAGTAAGAACATGTATTTGTCTTTTTGTGCCTACTCTAAGGAAATTGCTTCTTAAATTGGCTCCATTAATTTAGAAATTTGAACTTCCCCATGGGTGAGTTTCAGTGATCAAAATCTACTCAATTAAGAAGAAATTCTGATTTTCCCAAAGAAGGCAGTGAAAATAGAATGAAAGGATGAATCATACTGGGTTTATCATTCTGTATGCTAATAATTAACATCTTTCTATATTGATACTTATAAATGTATTTACTTTTAATGGTTATAGATGATTCCATTGCATGAATAAGTCTTGTTTTTCTTTATACCTCTTCCCTTTCTGTTCTTGTTAGTCATATTGTTCTAGAACCCCACTATAAATGAGTACCAGCAATCTAAATGCCCTTCATCCTTACATTTTCAGGATGTTGGAAAGACGGGAAAGACAATGCATGAAATTACTATAACTTGGTAAGAAGTGATACTAACATTAAAACTCATGCTAATATCTTACACATTATGCTTTCCATACAGAAAGATAAGATTCCTTGAGCATTCTCTCTTTTATTTGTATAATGCAATAGTGATGATCCATATGTAAAAGCAAGGGGATTGTAAAATTAGACAAATGTGTTTAGGTGGGCCTTTAATGTCACAGACTCAGCTCGAAATAATGCTGCTGAGACCCAAAGACAATCATTTGCTGCTCATAAATGATAGTTTAAGCTGGTGAGTGGCTGAAGTCCAGAGTTCTTCTTGGTCCCTAAATGGTCAGTAATACTGTTTGGACCATAATTTTCCATCTTTCTTCTTGGAAATATGGACGGGAGGCTGCTCAGTAAAATGAACCTTGGAAATAAGACTTCTGTCTCCACACCATCTATTCATGAAAGAGAGCTATAAAAATAAACACATATCCAGAACCTAATGGAGACATGGCAACAGGCCTGAGGGAAATGCCATCCCTTCAGCCTCCCTTTCAATTCTCTTTGAGTTTTATTTAGCTTCAGGACAAGACAGATACATCAATTGTAGGCAAACATTTGTATTTTCTGAACTTGTTAATCTAGAAAGTTGTTGAAGGAGATAAGAGTAACTTTGGGAAGAGTCAGCACTGGGAAAACTGGGAAGGGCATGCAGAATAGTATTTCCACAGCTTTACTGCTTCTGGCAGGTTTTCGTGACACTATTTGTTATATCTCCTACCTAGTGTTCCAATAGAGGGTGGGTATCTCCCAGTTCCTGTATAAATATTCTGAAGCATACTCATAAGTGGGCACGCTTAAACGTGGAGCAAAGGCTTAAAGTTAAATGGCAAGAAGTCTGGATTCAACTGAGGAAGGTTAAGAGAGACTACCCTTGTTTCTCTCATTACTTCTTTGTTTCCCCAGGTAAAGGGTCCACACATCTCTGGGAATCTTTGATTTTTGGCTTTGCTTTCTTTTCATTCAATCTTCTACTTAGATTAGATGATATCAACTTTTCCCATCAGTTTCTGAGCATGCATACCTGCTTGTCCTATTTCTTTTCTCCTCCTTCTCTTCCCCTCTCTTTCTCTCTCTGTATTTCTTTCTTGTCTGGAAAACATCTCCTCCCCATTCCTCAGGGATTCAACTGGATGCTTTTCAACTCTTTTGCCATAGGCAAATAGCAGTCTCCTTAGAGAGATGCTTCTCCATGGACCGCAGAGTGTTTGACATCGTACCATGCTTTGTCTTCTTGCTGCCTTTGTAAGAAGCAGACATTAGGCCTCTTGACCTACAAGGGAAACGATGCTGCGAGACACTGCTAAGTCAGTGATGGATTTAGACAACCCAGTGGGTGGCAGAGTGGCGAATCAGGTCCCTTGAGATAAGATGCTCTTTAAATAACTTCTGATTACTAATGCAAACTTGTTTCCTTCATTCAAGTTGTATTATCCAAACAGACCTTATCCATGATGTGATTGGCCCATTGATAGCAATGTTGGGGTTTTTTTGTTGTTGTTTTATTTTTACCTTCCAGTACTACTTACTCTCAACAATACCTCCTGAGCTGGTTTTGCATGTTAGGCCTAATATAATATGGAAAAAAATATATAACTGAGCATCTAATCTTAGCCACCCATTCCTGATGGATAAAGGCCTACAATGTGTCAGATGTTGTGCCAAGCAAAGGCAAGAGACAGTTCCCTTACATCTCACTGCCTCATCTAGAGAGCCAATCCTAAACATTTGACTTTTAGAGTAAGGGCAGTTTCAGGGCTCAGAATAATAGAGAAAATTTATTCAGCCCACTTTTGAGAACCTATAGTGTGTCAGGTACTGTGTTCTGGGCACAGTTTATGTGGTTGTGAACAAAATGGATAAACTTATAATTGGCAAGAAAAAAAGAAAAAAACAAATAGGTAACCTACTGTATAACTGCAATTCATGAGAAGTTTAGGTTTGGTAGGGCCAGGGTTTTAAGAAACCTACTTTAAAAGAGTAGAAGACCTCTTATAGTGATAACATTTAAGCCAGGGAAGGATACAGTCATAGAAGGTATTGGGGGTAAAAAAGCAAAACAAAACAGCACGAGCATCAAAACTCCTTCTTTCTTCTGACAGCCCTAAAATGAGTAAGAGTTTAGCGTACTGAAAGACTAAAAGGGCCTAATGCCACTAGACTAGATTTCTTAATCTTTGACTAGGTTTTATATTTGATGAGAAAACCTTCACAGAGAATTTTTAAATGAAAGTAATATGAAGCATTTATATTTAAAATATTATTCAGATTACAATGTAGAAATAAATGGAAGGGGACAAAAGTAGAAGGAAATTATTGAAGTAAGTCAGGTGAAAAATGAGCACTTTTAATCTGGGTAATGGAAACTGAGATGGAAAAGTATGGATGGATCCAAGATACATTTTTGAAGTAGAAAAGACAGGAACTTGGATTGAAGCATAGCCATTGAAGCAAAGAAGAGGCAAAAATAATTCCCAGGTCTTGATCATCTCAGGGAATGGTGATGCTAGCTAGTGAAGTAAGGAAGACCACAGAAGGAATAGGCTTGTGTCATGGAGAAGGACTCAGGAAGATGTCTGTCCCTGGTATTCGTGTCAAGATGTCAAAGAAGGTTGGAAAATTCAAAGCTGATGTTGGTAATATAGTTCAAAGTTGAAAATATAGATTCCAGGTTAATCAGTAGAAAAATGGTAGCTGTCTGTATTGCTATTTATATTAAGATAGAAGAGAGTCAAGAGAGATCCTTGGGGTCTGAATATATTTAGAATCCAAGAGGAAGAAGAGTCAATGGGATGGGGGTGAAGAAAGGGATCAGAATGGTTGAGATAACTGACCAATAGGGAACACGAACCTGCCCCACTTGCCACTAAGTATTTTCCTTTTCATGATAATAAAAACATAATTCCTGAAAATATTTGAAAAACTGTGAAGCATTGCCTACAGGTAACTAATGCATCATGAAAAAGACTTGACTTTACATGCAGGGGTTCTTGCAAATGATCCAAGTTAAGGTTTTTTTGTTTTGTTTTGTTTTTGGTACTGGGATTGAACCCAGAGGCACTTTGACACTGAGCTACACTCTCAGATAGGGTCTCACTAAGTTGCTTAGGGCCTCACCAAGTTTCTCAGGATGGCTTTGACCTTGGAATCCCCCTGTGTTAGCCTCCTGAGTTGCTGGGATTACAGGCAAGCGCCACTCTACCCTACTGATCTGTTTTTAATATTCTTATTATTTTAAATAAGCCCTGTGTGAAGGGAATTTTGTTTATCAGTTACTTTTAAAGAAAAGCATCCTTTTGGTATACTCTCTCAAGTTTGTGTACAAATATGACTATACCTCATGTATGCCATGTTGGAATGAAGGGAACTATGAAGTATCTGAGCCTCCAGAAATTACTGCTGAACTTCAGATCCTGCCCAAGAGGACTTGTGTCTCAGGGCCTGAAGGAAATGGGACATGTCTTTCAAATGGTGCTCCATTTATTTAATAATCGTATTAATAATAAATGGTTCAGGACGTTTTAAAATCCTGCACATACTCATCTCTGCTCTTCCTCTTATTTCCAGTCTTCCCAATATGGTGCTTGCTGGTGGTGGCATGTGCTGCCATCCCCACGTCCTTGTTCAAACTGTGTGTGGCTTCCAGCACTTAAATGAAATCTTATTTATTCACAGATGCCATTTTATAGAACTGTAAAAAAGGAAGCACATGGCTTTTGGCAGGAGCATACACCTCCAGCATGGCCTTCCATGATTTTTGAAATAGGATGTTACAGCTCCAGGCTCTATGCTTTCTCCCTTGTAAGCTGAAAGGAACCAACCTAAGAATGCTTTTTGAGCCTGAAAGTCACCTAAAAATCATACAGTACTGTCTGTGCAGCTAGACCTCCAATGTGAGTTGGAATAGTGTGTTTCAGGGCTTTGTTTTCTCATAGTACCTTTAAAATAGGGTTCTTTTAAATGGTCCATTATAATTACCTTGCCATATCACTATTTATGATGGTAATAGTAAGATTACTACCTTTATTTTATTTAGATTTAAAAATGTAAAAAATGCTTAAAGCATGTTTGAACTATCTTCTCATTATAGAATATATGGGGGAAGAAATGTAAAACTGTGATTTTTGAAGTTTAAGCAATTCCTTGGAATTATATAACATTTTGGGGAAACTCTCATGCTGCAGATCCAGTCCCTTTGGGCCAATAGCAAGTGTCTGTCTCTAGACAGGACCAAGCAAGGAGCAGCAGTGGAGTACCCTACCTAATGAAACACTCTGTCCTCCTCTACTCTCCCCAAAACTAGAATACAAGCCACAGTCTCATGTCCCACTTTTGTACCCTTTAGCCACAAAGATGGGTTTACTATCTAGAATCAATAATTGAGGAGGGCCAACAAATGTGACAAGTCAAAGAACTTACACCTGAGAAAACACACCTGTAGACAGAGCAGGTGAGAACATGTGTATTATAAAATATCAGGAAAATTATGAGGCTGTAACCTCCATAAAAAGAATCCAGGGGAGAAACAGAAGTGAAAATTTTGGTCAATGAAATTTTTAAAAAATCATTGTGTGCACTGAATGGTAGAATAGACATCACTGAAAAGCAAATTAATGAGCTAAAAGATAGAGCAAGTCAAGAAACACTTCTAGATAGAGCATACAGAGAAAACTCAGTAAAGTATGGACAAGTTCATAGAAAATGGATTCAGAAATTCAATCTTATGTCATTCCCTATCTATTTAATAGAAATCAAGAGAATAAAGGAAAATACTCAAATAAACATTACAAGATTCCTGAAATTAAGATGTTGTATCTTTAACTGAAAGAACCCACAAAGGCAATTGCAAGTTAACCTATGCACACCTTTAAGTTTTTATAATCAACTTTTAGAAATCAGGGTTTTAGAAAAATTTGGAGCTAGACAACAAACTTGTCAGTTGTGACACTGAATACAATAAATTTCTGAGGGAAGAAATTTTGAACCTAGAATTCTACATTTAGTCAACCCATCATTAAAGTGTTGAAAAAAAGGAAATTCTCTTGAGAAACACAGAGCCTAGAAGGTTTACTGTTCATAGATCTTCCTTTGAGGTTGCACTTCATCAGAAAGAATGAATGCAGGAAGAAGTAGAGTTTCAAAAGGTATAATGAGCAACGAAATTCATAAAATAGTGATCCAGTATTAATGGTAAAGCATTTACTTTTGCTAATCTGTAAGTAAAATTACAGATTATATCAACATGGAATGTGAATATGTAATTTTACAGGGCAAAACAGGGAAACTCAGGTCACACTTATATTGTTCCAGGTTAGGATATTGATATGCAATCACTCTAGATCCACCTAAAAGCACAGCTGTTACAGGTGCTGAAGTTCAAAGGTGTTCATAGTTCAAAAGTTAGAATCAAACCAGTAAAGTAAAATTGAAGCAAAGACAATTTGGTGAATCCAACAAAAGTCAGAGGGGGAAAAAAAAGCTAGAAAGCTTGGTAATAAGTATGGTGAGGATAAATCCAAATATATCCAAATCAAAATAAATACAAATGGGTCAACTTAACCCAGCCAGCTGAAAGCATTGCCAAGGCAATGTGAATGAAAAAGAAATGACACATTTGAACATGAGAAAGGCCAAGACAAAACTGCCATTGTTTACATACTCATGATTGTCTTCTAGAAAATCAAGGATGTTTGAACACTGCTTATTCATATTTTGAAAAGAGGAGGGGGAGGGACTATGGCCTCACACAATTCCAAATGATTAATGATCTAAATGTAAGAAGAAAAAAGCAAAAAACATAAGTAGTATATCAAGAAGATAAAGATGATTAAATGATATTGGGGGTAGAAAAGGCCTTCTTTAAAGTGATTTGAAAAGCAAAAGACATGAAGAAAGTGTTTACTAACTTGACTATTTCAAAATTAAATATATAAAATAGACATCAAAAGGCAAAGCATGGGAAAAGACACACGTAACGTGTATAACCAGGATTTGTACCAAAATCTATGTGTTTTGCAAAAATCAAAGAGTTTGATAGTAAAAAATAACTGGCCTTTAAGACTACGAAATAACTATCATTATGAAAGATTATGCAATAGTCTCAAGAAAATTAGAACTGGGCATACATTTTTAGCAACCAAATCTGTTTCTCTGAATCTGAGGAAACTTGCGTGTTTACACAGGGCACTCAAGTTCTGGAAAGATACATCCCAAACTGGTAACAAGGGTTGAGTTTTGGAAGGTGACTGTGTTGGGAGAGATGGGTGATGTAGCACAGAGGACCATCAGTATGTTTAATAGCTTTACAAAGAGGATGCATATTACCTACAAACTTAGAAATTAACTTTTCGAGATTCATAAGAGTGGCCATTTTATTTTCAGTTTCACAGTGTTCACAATTAAAGGTTCTGTCTTTGCAGCTAAAAGAAAAAATATCCTGTGTGAGGCCCATGTTTATGTAATCTTGAATCTCTGTTGCTGTGTTCCCCTGCTACAATAGGAAGAGTTTCTAGATGAGAATGAAGTTTACATACGCCCTTCACATTGGGTTGATGGATTTTGGTTGGAAGTTGTCTGCGTTTATCTTTAGGCATATCAATTCTAAATGTTTAAATATCTGTAATTTTTTGTTTAACACTGATGAGGTTAGACTTATTATTTAGTCCACCATTTGGGATGGTGAAATCTTAAAAAGTACATCAAAGGCAGATTGTTTTCTCCAGTCCCTTCTCAAGTATGTGGAAAATGGTAGGTTGTGCACTTAACTTTTTAACTTCATTATATAAATGGCATTAAACCAACCATAAAATAATTGCCAATAATAACAGCATTGTTTCACTGAGCTTTTATACATGACTATGAGTCATTTTTCCTCCTCAAAATGAGAAGTAGTTTTTTGGATTTTTTTTTTAAAGTTAGGTTCTAAATACCCAACTTTTGACCATATTTTTCTTCTGCTCTGGATTTTTTTTTTTTCCTAACCGTCATTATATTTCTTTAGGAAACTTCTTTAAATTTTTTTAAGGGAAGGAACAAAGCTAGCAAAGAAACAGATGTGTCCCATATAAAATATGCAATAAATCTTGTCCCACAAATTCTTTGCTCTGAACTTTCTGACAGAAACTGTCAAATATCCACTTTAATTCAGGTATAAAATGTTCACTCCGTGTCATGGCGCCAACCACCATATGCCAGAATAAAGTTAGTGACCAGCCATAAAAACAGCAGCATAAGCACCTTTGAAATGGTACAAGTCATCGTGGGTGAGAACGACCCATATAAATCCATGGGGAATTAATCTTGGCTTTGCTACTATCCTGCTGCGCATTTACAATGAGCTTCTACTCCCACACAGCAGCAGTAGTAATACTTTTTAAAAGGAGAGAGAAAATAAGAGAGCCGTGTGTCCACCTAATGAGCTTGCTAGCGGGGGAGGGGTGCGTGGATCAGAAAGCAGCAGCGACTCCTGGGCTCCTCCGCCTGCGCCAGCCCTGGAATCCCCTGGAAGTCCGCTGCCCAGCCTCAGTTGAACATGTGGGGTTCCTCTTCAGCTCGCCCTGCCAGATCCTGTGAAACCAATCCTCCTGCCCCATGCGCAATCATAAGAAATGACTTCAGCTTCATAAATCATCCTTATCATGCCACAGGAGGAGGGAGTGCTATGATTTTTTCCCCCCAGTAAAACATTTCAAGCCTCTGGTTTCAGGAGATTTCCTCCCCCAACCCCTTTCTGAAATCACATTCATGCCACTTGCACAATTAGCTTCAGGCTCCTGCCTAAAGGAGACAGTGGCACTTCTCCAACTTACCGAACATCAGAACATTTTCATGGCTTTAAGATTTCCAGAGAAGACCTATTTCCTACTAAGGTGTGTGTGGCCTGTCATACGCTCAGAGGCTTCACACTGGCTTCCAAGAATGTAAAGACCCCCCAATTTTTTTCCTATTAAGGATATGTTCTTTACTCTGGATTTTCCAAATGCCAAATAAATTTTAACTTATTTTGTAGTATTACATACCCTTTTTAACCCTTGTAGCCATCAATAACTTTTCTCTAAGCTATGAGACTAGGAGACTAGAGGCCAAAAAGATGGATTGCTTTATTATATTTGATATTTTAATAATCCTTCATAATTAAACATTATCTCCTATAAAATCTAAGAAATTATTAGTGAACAGTCAGAAAATTATTTTGAAATTCTCTCGTGAGTTTCTAGAAAATTATTTTTTGTTTTATTTGCTTAGGTTCCATACCCACTCAAAACAAAGGCCAAGTTTTCAATAAATATTTTCAATAATTATGAATTTAAGTATGAATTATAAAAGTATTAATTTAAAATTTTACTTCTTCCTTGACATACTAAAAGAATAAGCAAGAAACTGCATTATATATTCAGTTTGATTTCATCTATATGAGAAACCATAAATAAGTATGTGATTATAAATAGATATCTACATTTATGAGAATGAATTAACATGTTAATCAAGGCCTTACTTGGAGAAAAGCTTGTGCACTATTTTTATTTTCTAATTTCTTTCTCAAATAACCAGATGTTCTACAATAAGGATTTTTTACTTGTAAAATCTAAAAAAAATAAAGGTTTGCTAAAAGCAAGATTGGGAAGTAACCCACTTTGACTTTTACTGATTCCATTTTTTAACTGTTACTATAGCAAAGTGTTTATTCAAGGTTTATACAATTTTCTCCAATGAAAGCTTTTCTACAAGAGAATGGCAATTATTATAGAAAGGTGATGTTGGAGGAGTGCCTGGAGTTGTGTTAAGCTCACTATAACCACACTCACCCCTGCAGACAAATAGTGTGTTCACTTTTAAAACCAACGCTCATTCCTTTGTTTCCTTGTACTGACTCTGATGATGATCACTCATGCTGATGGACTTTCTGTCTTCTAGTGACTGAACAAATCAAGTGTGCTTTAATGTGGAAAATGTCTTCCATGGCACTTTGGGAATCCCAGTTTTCCCAGTATTTTCTTTTATTGGACATACTGCCCAAGACACAGACTATTCACTGCACCGAGGTGTTTAGTAGCATCACAACTGTTGAAGTTATGCAATTCTTGGGTACCAGTGCTGGTGGACCATTTAAATGCCCTACTATAACAAATCCTTGATCAAATGAAAGAAAAGTTGTTTACAAAATGTTTTGATGTTCAGAGCAATGGCCACTATCAGGGAAGGTAGAATTTTTTAGTTTCTGTGGCCCTGTAAATTCAGTTTCCTAAGTACACGTAGGTTTTGCCAGGGTTGCATAAGAGGACTGGATTAACGGTAGCACTGGGTGCTCTGTAATTTCTTACTGGGCATTCTCGTCCACTCACTTCTATGTCTAAACATCTGAGCAGTTGTTTTTCTAGAGAACTTCAATTATCTAACAAATGTCTTAAGTTAAAAGATGTCAAAGGTTTAGTGTAAATAAATCTAGGAAAAGGATTCTGATCTGGAAAGGTATGGGTGTGTTATGTTTTATCTCCTGGACGAGTGTGGCACTTTTCCTCTCTTACTTTTGATTAGTTAAGATCAGTCTTAAGCTATTAAGATCTCTGACCATGCATAAATTCTTTTTATCTGAAGTTTACTCTTTACAGAATAATTAAAACCATTCTGTATATTGGGCACATTTCTTGATAATTAATATAATTATATGAAATAGTTCCTTTATAGAGATTATTAGGATTTCACATTTGTGAAAATAAAGACTTCAATGTGAGTACCTGTCCTTTCACATTATGCAAATGCTTGTTTTTCAGTTCTGATTGTTTTTCTGTTGCTCCATCTGTTATGGTTTAGATATGAGGTGTTCCCCAAAAGTTCACATGTGAGACAATACGGGAAAGTTCAGAGGAGAAATGATTGGGTTGTAAGAGTCTTAACCCAATCAGTGGTTTAATCCCCTGACAGGGGTTAACTGAGTGGTAAATGAAGTGGCAGGGTGTAGCTGAAGGAGGTGGGAATTGGGGGTGGCTTTGAGCATGTATTTGTATCTGAAGAGTAGAGTCTTTCTCGGCTTCCTGATCACCATGTAAACTGCTTCCCTTGCCACACTCTCCCTGAAGAATGGAGCCAGCCTTCTATGGACTAAGATCTCTGAAACTATGAGCCCTCAAATAAACTTTTCCTCTTCTACAATTGTTCTGATCAAGTCTTTTAGTCACAGCACTGAAAAAGCTTACTAAAACACCATCCTATACTAATATGGCAGTTTTATGACCTTTAAGCAGAAATCCATAAGGAGTAACAGGGTAGTATAGTGAAAACTTTACTGGAGTCAATGAATAAGTTCTTTTTTGCCCGAAACTATGTTAGACCTTAGTCTCGTCACTCACTTTCAATGTGCTCTGCAATTGTATCCAAACAGCATCTGTTGGTTTCTTTTTCTGATTATATTAATTGAAGATAATTCATCAAAAAAGCAATTTAAAACATAGGAAAAACAAAAACCGTCTCTACTGAGCAGGCAGAAATAGCAACCATAATATTTTGGCATATTACCTGATGATATTTTTAATATATATTTTATAGCTATATACCATTTCTGTGACATACATTCTCACCTTATGCTTTTTATTCTTTTGGCACTTATAATTGTATCATGGCATTTTCCCATGGTATTTTTTGCAAACATGATTGGGGGTATGCCAATCTAGTAAGTATACTTTGAGCCTTGGACATTTTATTGTAGGGGTACACATTACTAAAGGGATAACAGGATGCTTAGTTAACTCAAACAAGCCTCACAGGAACCCAAGAAAAGTTGGACAAGCAAATATTGTGGCATGTCAAAGAATTGTGGTGGTCATAGATGGTAATAATTGACATTCATCAAATGAATGTGCCAAGCACCTTACAAACATATCTTTGAATTATTACAACTAAGTTAGAGCCTATCATTACTACCATTTATAAGTTCAAAAAATGAGTCTTGGCGAAGTTCAACATCTTACGCAAAAGCAGCAGTTAGAATGTAATGGTGACACTTGAAGCTTCAGCTCTACTGTGAACAGTTGAAAAGTTTAAATAATCTGTAAATCGCTTAGCAGCACAGTGCCTGCACACACTGAGTGCTTGGTGAGCATTTATCAGCATCACTGTAGGAACCAACAGCCTGATTATTCTGGTCAGGTGCATTAGCCTTTTTCATCAGCAACTGATCACTCAGTGGGTTGACTGTCCTTGGATCTCATTAGCTGTGGCTGTGGGTCCAGTGTACCATTCTGTTATTGGAAAATCTAATATTTATGCAACTTCCTATTGTTTTACTTAGCTCACTTTTAAACTATGGCATGAAGGGCTTACACTAGATAATTTCTCATAGCTCCAAAGTTTTCAAAAGTAAGGTTGTGTTTTATTTAGTGCACAAAAGGACATGTTAATGTTCAAAGAATCAAATATTCCTAAATAATGTGGATATCAACCAGAGGCAGTTATGGGAAACCCAAAGTCAGTTGGAGAATATTTTTCAATTTGTTAATGAGTTATTTTCTTTAATTTTAATGAATATCAAGTACTAATGCTGTGAGATAAAAAGAAAAATAAATGAGAATTTTGCTTTTGAAGAGCACTACACTAAATCAGAGGGAAAAATGAACATGTAGCTTGTGACCACAGATTCAAACTGGCAGCTGCTTTGCAATCATTCTTACCAATTTATGGAGTAACAAGTTACTGATTTATAAAAGTAGGTTTATAACCTCAAGCACTTAGTATTTGAATATAAAGTTTAAAGCAAACAACAACAAAATAGACCATGCCTTCCAGAAACCACACACCTTTAGGTTAGAGCTAATACCAAGATAGGACAGAGCTGTTTGGGAAAGGAGGTCTTCTTCCAATAATGGAATACCTACAATTTATCACCAAATGATTATTTAGAGTCTCATGACTCTAAATCCCATTGTTTTTTAAATTTCACGAGGGTTCTTCACAAAATAAAATGGAAACAACTCTCTTTCAAGAACCTAGAATTTTGCAGTTTCCTAAATGATGACCACTCCCTGAACAGTGAAACTCTAGAATACACTAACCCACGTGACACCTAAAAAACAGAATTCTGAAGTACTGTAGAAGATCTGACCTCCCCATTGGGACTGAGAGGGGTGGGAGGCAAGGGACATATTACCAAGAAACAGGGCGTATGCTTAATTACTCTCTAAGTGAAAAATCATATTTTGTAAATATGCTTATTTAGAAGTGTCTGTGAAAAATAGCTAAGAAAAAAACATTTTTATAAAGGAAATGTTACTTGTGTTAACTGATAAGTTAAAGGCACATGTGGCCTAGAAGATGGCATAACACAGTGAATTTCAGGCCCCATTGGAGAATGCAACCACCTGCCTCCCATTAATGTTAATGAGACTCTCACAGGATCATTCTAAAATTTTAACCCCATGGTCTGTTTTAAAGCATCCAAAGTCAGGAAATTTAGAGTGAAAGCTGAAATTCCACCTTGGAACTTTCTCTGTGATGTATATACTCTTATGAAAAATGTGTAGGAAAGTACAGCTCCAAGATACCACCTTAACATTTGAGGATTCTGGAGAAAAATAACACCCCTGGAGAAGTGACAGGGGCTTTGGAAAGTATACTACATTACGAGTCAAAAATCTGAATTCTGCCACTATTATAGTGTAGCCCAGCAAAGTCACTTCATTAAGTGATTTTGGATTTCCATTTTCTCTGCAGTGAAGTTAAATGGTTGAGTATTCTGGATTAGGGCTGAGTTAAGGTTATGCTGTCTTATCAACTTTCTCAAGTAATTGCATCTGTATCAACCTTGAAAATAAGAAGTTGTAAGCACACATACTGTTCACTGGACTGTACAGAAGCAAAGGGAAAGTATAGTGGAAGATTAGCAGCTAATTAAAAGGTTTCCTTCAAGAAGAAAGACCAATTTTCCTCATAAAGTCTAATGGCTGAGTGTTTTGCCAATATTGTGAACAGTTGAAATCTTATCAGGTATGGAGGGTGGGGTGGGTCTCTTCTGAGTTAAATGTACGCAGAGGAAAAAGTCAAAGCCTTTAGAGTGGGTTGGATTTGTTCAGTGTGGATAAATTGCTTCATTTAGATTTCAATTATAGTCATGCCAGTTTACCTCCTAGAATTGTTACCTGATGAAACGTTCACTTCTGCAGTAGTTACAGTAGCACATAGACAGGATGGGTAATACCATGAGCACTTAAAATTATATTGTAGTCCCTTAAACTATACTCATTACCTATGCTAATAATTACTGCAGTTATCTCAAATATAAAAGAATAATATGGCCCTTTTACGTACACACACACACACACACACACACAGACTTTTTAATAGCACTCTCTAATTCAAGTTGTATCAATATGATGTTCAATGAAATATTTGAATAATAATGTTCATGGCTTTGGAAGTAGGAAAATATAAATGACTGAAGATCACGAGTCATTCATAAGTTTGTTTGCATTGGATCAGTCATGTTCTCCCATTTGTGAGGGAATTAAGCCCAGTGCCCTAAGTCTGCCAGTGAGTTGATTGTCCCTAAAGATCTGCAGTGCTACTAGTGATCTGCAGAAAATGAGAAGGAGAGGGGCTTAGAGAATAGCTGCTGTCCTGCAGGTCAGATAAAGACACCTGATTGAGAATAGTCCCTGGTACCAAAGTTAGGGATACCAATATTTCATTTTTCCTTGATGCCTGTAAAAGTAATCAACTTCAGTTGTGAAGGACAACTAAAAACAGATAAAAATAATGAAAAGATGATATCTGAAAACTCCAGTTGAACACAAGGGGATCCAGGCTAAAACATCACCCTGGAGGGTTAGACTAGATGACTTCTTAAAGATTCCTTTTATCTGGGTTTGATTTTATGCCCCTAAAGACCTCTTTAAAGTCTTCTCATACAATGTCTTCTACTTGTGACTTTCACCAGAAGCCTGAGTGAACTTTAGCTTTAGGCAGGTGCCATGGAAGTCAGACTCCATCCATGTACTGGGAACCTTGACATGGGTGCCAAGGCACAGCCTCCTACCACTTTACCCAGAAAATGCCCAAGAGGCCCTTCATGCGCTTCACCTTCACCATCCAGCTAGACACTTGCCAGTGTAAACTGTGACAGAGCAGAAATGATGGTTCTAACTTAGCCACAACTGGGGAAACTAATAAGACAGGAAGACTAGTTAGTATATCATACTCCATGGGCAAGCATGTTAAAAGGAAAAAATTAAGGGTAGGAGCCCTCCATAACTAAATGGTTCCTGTATTTCTCCCCACTCAAATAAATGTGAAAAAACTATCCCTCTTTCCATTGTTAGCATGCTGTTCCCTCCATTGGCAAAAAGGATTCTTTTCTCCTGGAAAGTACATGACAGGGTGATTTTCTAAGAAATGAAAAATGACTGCCATATTCACATCAAATGGAGATACCAAATGAAGCAGAGCATGGACCCTTTGTTTCCTCATTAGTATCACGCAGCTCCTCTCTCTGTAGAGCTACAATAAAAACTGCTTCTTTACTGTGTGTCCTGTTGGTTTATACCAACCATGTCAGGTCCATAAACCATGGTATATTAAAGAGTAATAGACTGTGTAAAGAATACTAGGAAGATGTTCCAGCCCCTATCCCTTCCCCTCATTTCACAATTTACTACCTCCTAGATGGTTATCCACAAATATGACTTAATTATGTTTAGGATAAAACTTTTTCAACAACTCTCACGATGCAGATGCCACCCTCTTCAGACCAAAACTTTGGATATTTGGGCACATTTAAGTTATGCGTGTCCACGGTCCAAATATTTTCTGGACTTGTAATTTTAATTATAAGATCGTTCCCTTTTTCAAAGTTAGCCCTAAAAATAATTAGTATATTTTTAAAATTTAGTCAGTTACAGATGAAACTCAAGTGTTAATATCATTTGTGCCCATGAAAAGATTTCAGTCAAAAACAGGATATATCAGAATGGAAATAATATTCTCTCGCCCTTCAGTACTACTTTATTCTTGTTACTTTACTGCAAACAGAGGAAATGGTAGATTAGAAATTATACCGTCAAAAGTAGACGCTGGTCCCCCCATGAGATGTTGAGCAGGGGCTATGTTTTGTTCCTGTGAGCCCCTCTGGTATCCACTTATCTATGTATCAAACAAGTAGGGTGTCTCTTGGGTGTTGGTTGAAAGAAATGCTATGAAATCACCCTTGGTTATGGCCCCAAGAAGCAGAGTCTAGTAGGCAAAGCACAGTACTAGCAGTGACCTCAGGAGCTCCCTTGTGCAGGATTGCATGCTCTGAATGCACAGTGCTCCTGGAGCTTCACAGAAAGAGCAGCTCCACCCCTTGGGCAGGAGGCCTTGGGCAAGAGGAAGCTTTTAAGCTTGGTTTTTGACGACTGAGAAGATACTGAGAGTAGGGCAGGTGGGAAGAGGGAAAAAGGGAGAAGGAGGCTTTCAAAGTAGAAGCAGCCACATGCCAAAAAATGACAGGAGAGAGCAAGATGAACCCAGAGGAAGG
>JAJEJO010001030.1:300132-320642 GCA_020662805.1 Glaucomys volans | reverse complement strand
AAAAAAAAAAAAAAAAGAGACCCGCAACAGGGGCATACTGGTATTGGGCCAAATAGAAATTCAGCTGCAGGAGAAATGTCAAATTTCTAATCCTTTTTCAAGACTGTCACTAAAGGAAAAGGGGGCCCACCTTAGAGAGGCCGAAGCTGCTGCTGTGCATTAGCTATGCTGAGGGGAGTCATAAATTTTAGTTGTCAGCGTTTTCCGTGGCTTTGTGGCGAAGGTAGTCTAGCTTTCATGTCATACATGAAATATGTCAGATGCCATCTTTAATGGAGAAACCACAGTTGTTTGGTTATACTCTTTAAGGAGGTTGTGGTCACTGTTGCAATATTCGTGTGAGATTTAGTAAATTCTTATGTTTTATTCTCAAGAGAAACAGTTTACTCTGAGGCTAAGGAATATTTGCTTTTCCTAAGCAGATTTTGAAGGCATGCATGTAAACCAGTAAGTGGATGTGTTCTGCTTTGGCATCCCAACACTGTAAGAGTAGAATAGTTCACTTTGCTATGGGCTCTTTGATATAATCATTGTCTGTACTCTAAAGATGTTTGGCTGAATTTAAATGATACAGATCAGACAAGGAATTATAGGAAAAGGAGTCAGGGAGTAGCTGAGTAGTTTTTATTTATACAATAAAAACATTGTATAGAACGAAACATATGATTAGAAATCAATCTTTTAAAAGCTGAATGTTATTTTAAAGTTACCTGCCGACAATTACAAATTTCAAAAGGTATCATTGATTATTTGTTTCCTGTCTATTGGAGAAAATTATCCTGGTGGCTAAATATCAGCAGTTTTCTTGCCTAAATTTCAGAAGGTTTTCAACAATCAGTCTTCTGTGAATCAAAACTGAATTTGGAATAAAGAGCAATTTGTCTGGGGAGGACAATAGCCTAGATCTTATCAGAGAGTTGTGGGTTCATAGTCTGGCTTTGAGCTTTTTCTTAAAGAGGTTACACTGAAATCAAATGAGCCACATCCTCTGAGCGACTTCATCTTTGTCAGAGTTGCGGAGTCCAAAACCAAGCCCTGCTCTGGGAATCTGTTTGCCCCGATTCTTCCAAAGCAAGGATAACTTGCTTTGTGAGTTCCCAAAGAAGTTACAAAAAAATCTGGAGTTTGGTGTTTCTTTTTTGTTTTTAACCCCTTGAATAGGAGCAAGCAAGGACTCACAGGGAGAGACTGCAAGAACAGGGGTTGACTTTAGTTTCAAGGTGGGAAAAGGGAGGCCCTGGGACATTGACATGCTTTTCTCAGGCTTCATGATAACCACCATCCAACAATGATACCATTTTCTGAAGCTGCAGCCATATTAGCAATGTCTCCACCTCACATTCTAGACTCCAAATAATGTGTGGGTGTTGGGGTGATCCGTGAATCACAGTCGTGAGATTCACTATGCTCATCACTATGTCCTGCTATAAAATAATCTGTTCTGAATTCAAAGAATGAGAGATATTCTCTTCTTTCTTAATGCACAAGTCTATCTGTGTAGGTGAACATAAAAGGAGAGGAGAACTGATGAGCCCTCCTGGTGATCCTGGGGTGATGCATGTTCTAGTTCTGTGTGATACAGAAGGCACCTGTGTCTAAGGTAGAAACAGGGAAAATGACTATTTTATCTAAGTGCCTTGTCAGTGAGCATGAACCACAGAAGGGAAGAATAGAAAGAGCATTTCCCCAGGGAGTTCTCAATCCAACTCTGCCAATGAATGAAGTTATTCAATCTTTCCATACCTCTGTTTTCGTATCTATAAAATGAGGATATTAAAGTCATTCCCTTCCAATTCTAAAGTCCTGAGACCTTATAGGACACGTGTCTCCTACTCCTATTGGAACTCTTCCCTTACGTGTTCCCATACTGCAATCAGTGTAATTTCCATTTTGAATATGCTATAGAGTGCACATTTGGTTTTATCCATATTTTGACTGCCACAGCATTAGAAATCATGTCTGGGCAAAGTGGACATTGATACTTTCTTCGATTAATGGATGGAATTATCAGAGAACCCTTTAAGAGATTACTGCAGCTCTTACCTTTCTCCACTTCTGCACTTCCAGTGTTTTAATAACCAGGGTCCAAAATTCCCTGACCAGTAGTTTTAATTTGCATTAAAAACAGATTTGTTATTTACAGAAGCACAAGGAATTTATGGGACTCAGAGCTATAGCTACAGCTTGGATCTCACCTAATCGTAGCCATGGAATCAATTAACAGTTCATCTGTGAAATGTGATAAAATCTTATGAGATACATATTGCCCAATAACTGAGAATGAGATGAAAGTATACTCCATAACAGTAATAGGGCTTCAGGGTTTTATAATTGCCATTGAATAGAGTTCCATTAGAAACTCAGTATTCAGGATGGTCACACCAAAAAACAACAACAACAACACTGTGTCTGAACAGATGATAGAATATTGAGTAATAAACCTGGCCAGCCACTCCTGCTTTGATTAGTTTCCAACACCCTAGAAAAGGGAGCTATTTAAGTGTTCTTGCTTATGGCAAATGAGCTTGTGCAGCTTGGGGTGGGTGAGGGTAAGGGGGAAAGATTGAGTTCAGAGCTATAAATTGCTGCAAAGCTAGTGCCTCCAAGAAGGGCTGCTTGGGAGGCCTGGGTAGTCTGGTGTGCAGTGAGGTTTCATGGGGTAGGTCTTAGTGATATCTGGGAATCTATTCTGGAAAACTGAGTTCTTTTTCTGATTAGATTGGAGATCATTTCTCAAGATCAGAGATGGTTTTTCATCCAAACCTTGCTAGTTACACAATTATATCTATTTTTGTTGTTGGTAGATTATGTCCTTATATGGGATCAAGTTTCCAAATGTAGCTCTCTTAAAGATCATATAGTCTAAGTCTCTTATTTTACCCTGGAGAAAATGAGTCATAGATGCTGAGGGTTCACCCTAAGATTACAAAGCCAGGGTATGCCAGAAAATAGATAGAAGTGATTTTACTTGAAACATTCAGTAGTTTAGTTGTCCCCAATGAACATCTAACTGACCACTACTAATGCAACTGAGTCAGTATGTCATCAGTCTTCCATGTAATCATTAAACACAAAATGAAGAGGAGATAAGTGACATGGATTTGAGATGGAGAACAAACTCAAGAAGTTTAACCTACATACTTCTTGGGATTATGCATGCTGTTTATTATAGAGATAAGAAGTTTTCCCAATCATGTTGCACTTCTTCACAAATCAGTTTGGACAAATTAGTTTTCTGAGGCTTAGAGTGTACTATAGGAGCCACAGCCAGAGCTCCTCTTTAGAGAGTAGGTGTGTGGCAAGTTACCCCCAGGGTCCCTTCTCCGCACCCCAGAAGGTTTTGGTATTGATAGTTTCTTATCCTCTACTTCTCTCCATTTTGTCCCCCTTACCTGTTGCAGTTTTGAGACAACAGTGGGATATTTTGGGATGAAGCCAAAGGCCGGTGAGAAGGAGATCACACCAGGCTACGTATTTATGGTGTGGTATGAGTTCTGCAGTGACTTCAAGGCCATTTGGAAACGGGAGAGTAAAAACATCTCTAAAGAAAGGTAAGGTTCTAAAAGGCATAAAAGCCCCTCAAGCATTAATTTCCAACCCAACAAAGTGTGTATATTCCACACACGCCAGTGTTTTCTTTTGGATCAGGTGGACATCCAGGAAGGATTATTGCCTCAGGGTTCCAAAGGCAATTCAGGGAAAGCTTGCTGTCCACGCAAGCAGATATGCTCACACAATCTGATAAGTTACACTTTCTTAACCCCTCCTAATTACTTGCTAGTAAATGAAAGGGGAGTCATGCTAATTTGCAACAGATTGCTTCTCTGTGTATTTTCATGTCCGCCCAAGCTAAATGAGGCAGTCTTGCTGTCGCAGACAGTACAGACAAATAAAAGTGAATGCTTTTCCCATTAATATACTGAACTTGCATCAAAGGGAAATCTCCTAGGCTCAGGCCACACTTCACACAGTGTTGAAGCCCCGCGCTGGATTTACAGCGTCACTTCTGACTCCCTGTATCCTGCTGAGGACATCAAACTGCATGCCGCTTGGCCTCCTTGCAGCCTCCTGATTTTATTAGTTGGGGGTAGAAGAAAAAAATCGGCCCTGAATATAGGCTGTGTGTGTGTGTGTGTGTGTGTTTTCTCCCTAAAGAGACTGACTTTGGCCCTGTTTATCAAAAATTATTGTTGTGATCAGGCTCCTTCTATCCTGTGAAGGGTGTCATGGATTTAGACTTCCAGTAACTCTGAGGAACAGATGTATGAGAACATCATTCAAAATGACCTGGAAGGAGAAAAAGTTCCACAAAGCAAAGGAGACAATTCATTTAATTATAGCAGCTCTATCTCACCGAACATTGAGACCTAAAAATGCCATAATTAGGGCTTCTGTTCTTCACTTTGTAATCAAAGAAAAGTATACATATAGTATATTTACACATGCACACACCTACACTGATATTTGACCTTAAAGCACTGTTTCTAAGAACATTGTTTTTAAGACCTCCAAAATTTAGAGATTTTTACCCAGTATTAATATCTTTAAATATCTTCTCAAGGAATCTTTTTTTAAAAAAGCCTTTCTTTCCAAGAAAGTCAAAAAGCTTTAAGAATGTTTATGAAGACTGGGGATATAGCTTGTAGCGCTTGTCTAGCATGCATGAGGCCCTGGTATCAATCTGCACCTCCAAAAAAAAAAAAAAATGTTTATTGACATGTTTTCCCATCTTACCTCTTTGGGAACATGGGAATGAACTGACTATATTAATCATATAGATAAACCAAAGCAGAGAAAATTTAAAACTCTAGCATGGCTGAATAAGTATAGTTGATAATAATCATACATTTCAAAATAGCTAAGAGAGAGAATTTAGGATGTTCTCAACAAAGAAATAATAAATGTTCAAGGTGATGGATGTAGTAGTTACCCTGACTGGATATTACACATTGTGATACATGTATTGAAATGTCACACTTACACCCTAAAATATATCATTATTTATCAAATAAAATTTAGAAAATAAATTGAAGTGGCATTGTTAGGAAAATGGGCTGTTGACCATATCATGAAAAACATCCTAAAATTCTTGGCACCCAACTCATTGTTCTTACCTAGCAAGAACAATGCTTATCTGTTTATCTAGCCCTTAAAAGTAAGTTAAAATTAACTTCCACAAAATTGATTCTTAATGAGAGCGTTGGAGTGCATTCCTCTTCCTATTCAGCAGGGTAGCAGTGGGTCCACTAACTCTCCAGGTCCACCTGGAGGGCTGAGAACCCAGCAGTGGGCTCTGAATATGCAACTTTTGCCAAGGAATATGCACGTTCAATTTTGAACATAGCCCTTAGTGACTATGTCCTTGGAGTCCTAAAAATGGTCCAAAAATTATTGAACAAAAACACAGCAGAGAGGGTAATAGATTGCTTTTCATGTTAATAATCATCTGTTGAAATATTGAACTGTATTCCAAATTAAGGAATTTCCACTTTCAAAGAGGTTAGACCAAACTAACTGTGGGTCTGCCATGGTGGTGGTGTCCAGCCATCTTCAGAATGGATTTTGTCTGATTCCCCGCCATAGCCTTTTCAGAGTGGCTTCCTGGATACAGCTGGTGAATTGCCTGCTTCACACTCTGTAAACCAACACCTTTAAAGGGTCATGACTTCACAAGACCCTTTCCAGTTCTCATTTAGCAGTTTCAGAGGTCTCTTCTTTCCAGCCATGCTTTGTGAGATGGATCACCAAGGCTTCCCACCTAAAGCAACATCTCTGAAAGCTAATGACAGCTTATAAAATATTTTTGGAAGCAACTTATTTAGAAAAATCTATTGGTAAAGAAACCTTAGTCCATTATGTACATTCCTTTTCTGTCAGTTAAAGTGATTATCCAATTAAAGTGATCACCCAGGTTTTCTTGTGAAGTAAGGATTTTTCTTTTCTTTTTTTTTTTTTTCATCTTTCTATCTGCTGAGGATTTTAGCTTTCAGACTGTTACAATCACATATTCATTAGGATAAAATAAGCAATATAACTTAAATTCTTCAATTTAATTAAACAAAAAACAATATAATTGCTTTGTCTTGACACTTATTTAAAGATATTTGATATTATCACTTCTGATTAATCATTGCTCAGAAATCCATTAAATCCCAACAACACTGAATGTCAAGAGGTAACATAACATCATCAACAATAATAGTACAAAGGCATTCTGAAAACCTAAATTCTTAGCCAAATGAACCTGACATCATATTAGAAAAAAAAAAGTGGTTTTGAATCCTCTCAGAAGAAATTGAACCCATTTATTTTTAAACATGTTTAAAAACCACTCTGAAAAGCTGCATAGAGATTCCTCAAAAAACTAGAAATGGAACCACGATTTGTTCGGGCTATCCCACTCTTGGCATATATCCAAAGGATTTAAAATCAGCATACTACTGTGATACAATCACATCAATGTTTATAGCAGCTTAAGTCACAATAGCCAAGCTATGGAACCAACCAAGTGCCCACCAACAGATGAATGGATAAAGAAAATGTGGTGTATATATGTACAATGGAACATTACTCAGCCATAAAGAAGAATGACTTTATGACATTTTCTGGTAAATGGATGGATCTGGAGACTATCATGCTAAGTGAAATAAACCAGTCCCAAAAAGCCAAAGGTCAGATATTTTCACTGACATCTGAAAGCTAACCACAGTATTGGGGGAGAGAGGAAGAACAGATATTCAGTAAATTAGACAAAAGAGAAAGAAGGGAAGGAAGGGGCGAAGGAATAGGAAAAGGAAAGACAGTAGAATGAATCCAAAATCATTTTCCTATGTACATATATTAATATACCACAGAGAATCCTCCACTCGTGTACATCCATAAGAGTGGGGTCCTAATTAGAATAAGACATATCCCATGCTTGTATAATTATATCAAAATGAATTCTATTGTCATGTATGACTAAAAGAAATCAATAAAAAAGTAAAAAATAAAAATTCAATTAAAAGCTAGAAAAATCTTTTGGGAAAATGAAATCAGTAATAGTATTTTCTTAAAGAAAATGACATTTTGTTTAAACTTGTATTTCCAAATGAAATTAAAGTATTGAAAACTATGTTGGGCCATGTGAGGTTATATTTAGGTTAAATTGAGAATATTTACTCATTTGTCTGCTTATCATGGCTTCATGTGTATGCATTAGCTTGGTGCAAAGTTGAGATAGATGTATTTCCACAACAAGATGTATCTCAACAACTAACAACTGTCCCTAATAAAACCAGGAAAAATCTCTAGACACACAAATGACTGTTTGAAAGCTTCCAATATTCCTATCCCTTGTGAGTGAGCAATAAAATGTATCATTAAACTGGTGTCAGGCACCACTGTGATTGAATAAAAGAGATGTGATGTTCACTGGGGACATGGTTTTTCTGTCAATTAACTGTATCATGGAAAAAGCAATCTACTGTATGACCTATATTAGTGAAATTACATTTTCCTTGCCATTTAAGATAGTCTTAGGCAAAAGTGCAAACTCCTGTATCCAGACACAAATTCAGAAGTCCCCAACCCCCAGACTTTCAGTCTGTGCCCACCCAGTCATTGAACTACTCAGTAGCAAGACTCATCCTCCAGAGAAGCTAACCAGTCTGTTTTCTTATCCCTTCTGAGTATAGGCAGTGCTCATCAGTGGAAAGAAACCTCCACCTCTAGTAGACAGTCAAAAATCAACATTTTAACCTTTCACTCTGCCATTAATTTACTTCATGATCATGGGCCTTTTACTATGTAGGACCCAGTTGTCACTTTGGTGAAATGTACACATTAGGATGAGAAAGGAGCTAAATGTTGACTCTGATCTCTTCTAGCTCAAAGTCCCTATGAATCTCTCAATCTAGAAATGACTTTTCTAATGGTCTGAGGACCTGCACCTTTCATTTTTAAGACAATTCCGCTCTTTGCTCTTGAGTTCATTAGGGACTATATTGGAAGACCTTCAAGCCAAGGTCTGACAGGTGAGTGGGGGAGAAATTGGAAGCTGTCATTGTCCTCTTTAAATTGGTCAATGTCTATGATTACCTTGCTTCTCTCCCCTAGTTCTTCATGTAAAATGTTTATGTTGGTCTTGAGGATCACATATTTTTAATTAAATGAGTACATTCACAAAAAATATTTTCCTCTGTTCATCCATGCCCAACAACGCATTTGGTGGTATATTATAGTTCCTCAAGACTGTATTTTAAGCTCAGAGGCAGCTTTGCCTCACTGTTACCTTCTCATGTACTTTTATATTTCTGTGTCTTTTGATATTTAAACATTCAGTGAATTTTTGGCACATTCTTTTCTTCCCCATATTGTATCAACAGATTATCCAAGTATATGCATAATTTCAAGGGTAATCTAATTTTTGCTGCTACCTTTATAAGCTATTCTTTACTCATTTTCTGTCTATTATGATTGTTTTGGCTATTTAATTGCTCTGGGCTATAGATATATCTGGGCTATAGATATAAATATATCTATAAGATATTTCACCATTTAAGGAATCTTAAGACTGCTGCCACATATGCCCACACATACACACAAACCACTCCTACCCCTGCAAAATGAGCTATGAATTTACAAAAGGTAAAGAAGGCCTAGGGGACTCATGACTCCAGGAATAAAGTCTGGACAAATAATTCAGCCTGAGCCAAAGCAAACTTTAAAAGTGCCATTTAAAAAACCCATAATGGGCAAGTAATGAGTGGATAAGGAGTTTGGTGAATTTTATGTGAAATGCAAATAAGAAATTTCATTATACACACAGCTATCAGAGCTATAATTTACACCATTGGGGAATGGATAGTTACTTTGTTATTTTAGTGCAGCTAAATACCAACAGGGACATTGTTGTAAGCATATTCCTTGCAGCTATTATGGTTAATTATGTGACTGCCATTGCCTGGACAGAAGATAGTTCCAGGCTGTTTGGGGGTTTATCCCAGGGGTGGTTCTGAGAGCTTCCCACTGCTCAGGTTGTTTTAGGACCAAGAGTTGGGAATTTAGCACAGCCACCCCTCAACTCACAAAGGGGCCATTGAGTGCAAGACAGACATTGCAGGTATTCATCTCTTTGCATGATATAGTTATTCCTGGAAAAAGCTCCCTAAACAAAATTTTTATTTATTGAATTCTGCTTTACTACTCACTTACATACATGACCATTTCAGTAACTTTTAGCAAGTAAACTTTTTTTGCCCTAGTCTTCCATTATGCCGTTAAATGGTTTATATATACCTAAATGCTAAGAAATTTCTTATTTTAAAGGAATTTCTTAATAATGCAAATGATCACCCTCTAGTTAATTGGCAAAACTTTGAATTTTCCCAAGCCCCATTTGAAAGCAGTTCTGTGCAAGTACACAAACAGCAAATGCCCCAAAGACCTAACTTATGAATAAAATTATCATAATGATAAAAATAAAACCTGCTTGTTGGTTTCCCAAACAAAATTTTAAACTGCCTCTTTACAACTAAAAATATTCCATGAATAAGAAGAGAAAATAGACTTAAGAATTATAAGATCATTGATTTTTAAAACAAAATACTTCTTTTGACCCTCCTTCCTCTGGAAGCTGTCTTTTCCTTTTCTCACTTTTATGAGAAGGATTTATATTCATTTCCTTACCACACCCTCTTTCCTATATCAGTAAAGATAAAGTCCTGGCTTCCATAACAAGGACCAAAATAACTGTCATTTAATGGACACATTAATTTTTCTTCGCATAACAATCTGGTGTAAGGAGTTTAGATGTCACGGACCCAGTTTCCCTCTCTCTTGTGGCTTCTGCCTTTAATACATTGTCTCTAGTCACAGGCTGAAGGTGGCGCATGCCATGTTCACCCACTGCTGAGTTCCAGGCATGGCAAGGGAGAGCACACCCTGTCCTTTGAGCAGGAGAAGCCAGAAGGTGCTTACCTCTCTTCCCTTTTAGCCCACTGGGGAGAACTTTGTCTCCTGAACGTAACACACAAGGGAGACTAGTAAGTGCAGGCTTAGCTGGGAGCCATGTGCCCAGCTAACGTCTCCTGGATTCTGTTACTAAAGGAAGCAGGAGAATGGCATGTTGAAACCATTGGCAGCCTTTACCACATTTCCTAATTGCAAAATCAGATGGCCAATCCTGCCACTGCTCATTTTGGATGCTGCAGATAATTTCTTCTTTCTTGAAAGGCCTCATTGCTCTGATAGTATACTCACTCTTTTTCTGTGAAGGTGACTGCCCTTCTTTCTCCTCCATGAACTCCTCTTTTCCTTCAGTTCCTCAAGGGTGGACCTTTTGCAAGGTTCAGGTCTAGGCCTTCCTCTTTTCTTCTCTACATTCTCTCCCTCTCTAGTCCCAACTATAGTCACAGCTTTGCCAATGCCTTTCAAGTATTCCTAACCAGAACTGACCTCCTTTCTAAATTTTAGAAAAATCTCCTATTACACACTGGGACATTGCCAAAGATGCCCAACCTTCATCTCCAATTCAGTACGTCCCACTTGGAGGTCATTCTACCTCAACTGAGACCTACCCCTCAGAGGTTGTCCGACTTGCAGTTGCAGCACCATCCTCATAGTAGCAAAAGACAGGCAAGAAACCCAATTGATCTTCAGGGCTGTGAGATTCATTTTTCCATCTCTTGCTGACTCTTCTGTTTTGCTCCTCTGAGGTCATTCTTCTTTGCTTTAGATCCACAGTGGTTCTGTCCTAACTCAAGACCTCGTCATCTCACACCTGGGTTATTGAAATATCCTTCTAGCTGTTCTCTCTGCCTATCAGTTTTCTATTTCCTCTGTGAAGTCCCTTAACATTGCATCTAGCTACCTATCAAATCAGAAGTTAGATCATCTCAATCTCTGTAAACATATTATGTTGTTTCCCATTGCTTATGAAATAATGAGATGAGAACTAACTGTGTTGGATACTTTTATTTATTAATATTTTGAGTTCTCCCAGCAACTCTGTAAGATAAGGATGAGAGGGTAAATGAAAAGGCTCAGTTTCACTAATAACCAATTGGAATGAGGATAAAATCCTATGGGACTTTTGTTTTTGTTCTTGACACTAAAGCTTGAGTTCTTTCAAGTATTCTGAATTCCCTCCCAAATTACAGCATGACCCTCCAAGAACCTGCCCTAAACCCACCTTGCAGCCTCATTTCCTAACCACATCCTAATATAATGACCCTTTTCTAGTTCTCACACCTGTTCCTTCTTGCTTTGTGTTATTAGATAATCTCTTCACTTTGCATCATCCTTGGCTATTTCCTGATCAGAAAATAGTCATCCTTTAAGGAATACCTCCCCCACATTCTTGGGATTCACTGCTGTGCCATTTCCTATAGAAACTGACTGAAATCCTTCTAAGTTAGAAGAATTACCTTTTCCTCTGGTCTTTGGATAGAATGTTTCTCTTACCATCCTTTAGCACTTAACTCATCCAGCTTATTTTTTTTTTTTTTTTGGCACTTTGTGTGTTTCCTTCCACCTCCAGGACATAAGATTGCTCTCCATTGTATCTTCTATGGTGCATTCTCCAGCACAGGGCCTGAAACAGGTTTACTGACATAGAGAGGGCTTCACAGCATGGTCAAGTGGAGCAAGCGAGCATTGGAAATCCTCGGTGATATGAGAGTTTGGAGGAGAAAATGATCCAGAGGGAATGTAGAAGCTCAAGAGGGCTTTGGGAGGATGTTTAGCTATAGAAAGGACACCCTCAGTAGAGAGTTGAAGGGAGACACTGACGTCAGTAGGGAATGTTGGAGATCAACAGCTCACAAACCTTACAGATCTTCAGAACCGCCTGGAGAGGATTGCAAGTGTGTAAATAGATCCACTGAATCAGAGTCCCAGGAGTTGGAGTCTAGGAATCTGTGGTTTTAGAAGTTCCCCACAGGGATGGCAAAGCAAGAATATTTGTGCATGGTTGCCTCAGTAAATGCCTTGACTTCACTGACTCTTCATTTAAATGTAGAAAATAAACTTCAGAAGTGAGAGAGTGAAGGATATCTTACCTTACCTACCTTATCCTCAGACAAGTTGAGGGACTACTGGACTTAGTTGATCTGGTGTCTCTTAATTTCCTGCAGTTTTAGGTAGGAAACAAGCTACAGATTGATAAAGCAGGTTAATTCAACTACTTAGAAAAAGAAGGGGTGAGAACATTCTAGAAGGTTCCATTGCTTGGAGGAATCACATAGTATGGTCCCTGGAATCAGCCAACCTAAGGGCTCTCTTTTTGGTGGGTTCTTTTCTGAGTGCTTTGTCTACCGTGGTTTCTCATGTGTTTGCATATTCCCAGAATATAAATGTACACCACTAAATTTAAACATAAACTTCAAAAATATGTTAAAATTTTAACTTAAACACATTCTCTTAAAATATCTATTATGTCTTATTTGGTACATAAGCTTTGAAACTATTCTGTAAAGACCTTAGTCTAGTACTCACAGACTCTTTCCATGATTTTTCTCCAATCTCTGTGAGCTCTCTCTACTCCAAAATTCTGTGTGTTTATTGTGTCTCCAATTTGGGCACTTAATGATTTGTTTTCCATTCTTTTGGTAAAAACAAATTTTCTTCATTATATTAACTGTAGGATCCTAGAAGATAAGTGCAATGTCTTATACACTTTGTTCTCTCTTATACTACTTGTTTCCTTATGCATAGTAGGTGCTCAATTAATGTTTTTGAACAAATAAGTGATCATTGTGTTTTCTTTTGCCATGTTGAAACTGATTATAAGATTTGCTGTCTGCTGCTGAGAGCTGGAAACATCTTATTTATTTGGATTTTGGTGGTGGAATGTCTCAAATATATCCCATATGGGTCACTTTTGCCCAAGAATCTAAAATCTTAATAGCTTTGTTAAAGAGAATAGACAAGTTCAGAACAAGAAAGATTAGTTGATGGGGTAAAACAATCACCTTCTCTGTTCTTGATTGCATTACTTTCAATTTGTTGAAAAAAAAAAAAAGAAAAAAAAAAAAAAAAGAAACAAGGAGGTGAAGATCCCTGGGATTTATTGCTGTGCCAAGCCTCAAACCTCTTTGGAGCTCAAATCAGGACCTTAGAGAGCATCTGTCCACACTCTATTTCTCTAGCTTGGCAGAGAGCAATGGAAACCCAAAGTAAGTCTCCTTCATTCAGCCAGAATATTTCTAAATTACTTATCTGTGGGACTCCTGACAGCTCCCGCCTTGGGCAGAGATGCACGAGGGGGCTGCCTGGGTAGTATGATTTGAGGGGCGCCAGAAAGACTCCCAGTTCCAGACAATCTCCCCTGTTTCCTCCCCTTTTTGTTTTAGTCACTGTGCAAACAGGCTCTGATCAGTTTGAGTTTTCTGTGAGACTTGGTAGGTGGTACAGGTTTCCAAACGAAATGGGGAATCAGTGTCAGCAAGCACATGCACGTCTTCATTATCAGCATTGGAAATGTCTTCCAAAGACGAACTGTGCATTTCAATTTCATTTGCAGGTTTATGACACAGAACCGCCCTCACTTTCCAAGCTGTCTCAGGCCCTCTCCCTGAGTGAGGAGAGGCAGTGCTGTTACCTTTCACTCTGCACCTACATCTCCGGGTCGGCTCAGAGTGTTATGTCTACCAAGTGCAGAGTGATTGGCTTTAACTGATCAGGCATTCCAGGGCAAGTCTAGCCCCCCTCCACTTCCACTCCCCTGTGGCCTGGAGGAGAAGCTCTACAAACGGAAGCAGCCTTTGTTCTGCAATTAATCACTCCAAGTCAAAGAGTGTTTGGGTACTACAAGATAACCCACAAAAAGTACTAAGTGACTGATTTCTGTAACTGCTGAAATTCAGTCTCCAAGAGGACTTCCTTAGTTGAAACTAGAAAAATATTTTACTGAGGAATGGGGTATGGAAAATTGTCAAATTTAGGAAGTAGAAAATGATAGGCTAATTTATCATGGACTAACCTTTAGAGCGTAGATCCTGATGTTCAGCGGCCCAGTCTTCTAAGCCTATGACTTGTATTCCGTTCCTGCTGGTCTGTCTTACCATGGCAACCAGTGAGGCTGACCTGGGGGGCATGAGAGTAGAGGGGAGAGGGGAGGCCAGGGTCAAGGGTCAGACTCTGAGAAGAGAATGGGCCTAGAAGAGTGTGTGTCCATCTAAGTATGTGGCCCTATTGGCCTCCTGAGTTACCAGAGTTTTCTATTGTCTCTGGTCTTTTTCTGAGTTTTATTTTCTTGCCCTATGGAAATGTTCCACATAGACTAGTCAGTGATGTTTTCATCAGCTGCTACAGTGAGAAAGAAATTTCCCTTTACATTGAGGAGCTAATGAGTTTGGTCTTTTTGTTGTTTGCTTTTTCACTGACAGTAGAGTGACTTTATTTATTCCATTAACTTTCATAACTATTACCATGGGCTATGGTGGTAATAATCAGAATTCAGAAATGCCTAGTGAGTGAATGCTGTCAGAAAGGGTAGAAATAACAGCAGTCCCCACAGCCCCTGGCAGGTCTCCATGATTGCACCCATTTATAATTGAACCTGGACATTAACCCCTTTTCCTGTGGCTACAGAGGAATAAGTTGACTCAGCAAACTGATGCCTGTACTTTGTGGTAACTTACAGGGTACTGACAGACCTTAATGAACTCCACAGGGCAGCTGAGAGATAGCCGACCGAAGCCACGTCTTCCTCAAAGCACATTACAGCCTCTACGATGTTAACACTATCTATGTTTCAAGTAATCTTTATAAGGGAAGTATCAACTTCTTGCCCAGTTTTCTCTGTCTGAAGTGCCATAATTCATATTATAGTGAATTTTCTGAGACCACAAAGTCCCTTCCACACCTCTCTGAAGTGCTCCTTGTACCATGGCCTGTTGTTACTTAGTTCAGGGTTGCAAGCAGATCATTGCCAAGGAGTGAACAGGAACTTGGTATTTCATCTCTGCAGTTGTTTATACCACTTCTCTGACTTTTTCTCTTCAAGGAAGCCACAGAGTATTATCATTTGTTTGTAAAAGACATTGGCCCTAATAGGGATTGGTACCATCAACCCACAAGAGTAGGCGGACTGGCAAGTCATTTATTTTACAGGTGTTAGGAGGTGCTAGGACCTTTCCATTCCACAAAGACCTTGTCCACCCTTCAAAGGGCCCTAGGTCACAATCCACTGGGCCAGTGATGAGTTTTTCCATATCTTGTGGCTTATGGTATTCTTCCATATATTTCAAAATAGTCATCAGAACAAAGAATTCTTGAATTTGTTAGAAAGGTTCTAAGTTCAGCTATCTTTACCTTTGAGGATAAATCTAGTGGTGTGGTGGCTTGGACCTTCAACTTTGATCATCCTGCTTTTTAGGGCACTTGGGTACTTTCTGTGACATGCTAGGAAGTGCATCTCTGTAAAGGTTGGCACACAGCGTCCTCTGCCCATTCTCTAGACCATTTTGGCTTCCTTCTTAAGTGAAGAGTGCTAAGTTCTTGAAAAGAGGTGTACATCACAGCTGATCTGATGTCTTGCTTTTTCTGACACACACTTCATGAACCATGTTCCCCAATGCCTCCCATTTCTTTGTCTTTGCCCACCAATGTTTCCAAAGCCATTGATACTGAGAGTCAAGGAGGAAGTTCGTGGTCTGTGTCATTCTATGAGTGATGTCTTCAGGTCACACTAATGGATGGCTGTTCAGGTTTCCTCCTTGAAGCTATTAGCACAGTGACAGCATCATGCTTTCTACATTTGGGCTCATCTCCATCTGTCCTTCCAGGCCTATGACTGTTTGCCAGAGATTGGTAATCTCACAAACTTAGAACATATCTGGAAGGTAACAGGCAGAGGATAGTAGTACAGCTGGCCATGTTCTGACTTTTGTGGATTTAATGGTTTAGATCCCAAAAACTGGAATCTGATAGCTATGGCTGTCAGAAGAATCATCCTTTATGAAGCCTCATCATCTCAAATCCAGTATCCACCTCCAAGATATCTCTGGACAAATCTTTTTGAAGAGTCCTCTGTTCACTCTGGTTCTCCTCCAGAGGGAGATTATTTTCTATTCCCCTCTAGGAGCTCCAGTAAGTCCTTTTAAGTTCCATACACAGGAGTTTTTCAGCTTAAATTTTTTTTAAAAAAGTTCTTCTCATACAAATGAATACATGCATTAAATTTTAATAGATAAAACAAAGCTTTTCTTACTTAACAAGAACTTACAGATGTTGCGATCTAGAGGGATCCCTAACTCTTCCCCCTCTCCCTGAAGCACCTTTGCTGAATAACACCCTTTGCAAGACCCTTTGGAAACACTGCTCTCAGCTCTGATTTTTGCACTTGTGGCAATGTGTGAACAGCCCAAACACAATTATCCCACTTCCTCAATATCTCATCTCTTTATTGGATGGTTTTGCTAAATCCTGTTGTCAAAATGAAGATGCTTCTGTTATTAGGAACTTGATAATGACTCCAGTATCTACTGATACTGATGATGATTTTAGTATCTGATGGTTTTAGTATCATTAACCAATGAAATACTGAATATTGAAAAAAGGTATTGTATTTCCTCAATCCCATGGATGGTTGGATTCTGAATTGGTTTGGTTTAGCTCCAGCCATATAAATCTAGCCTATAGAGAGCCCAGAGTGTGCTCACTTTTAAGCTCTCCCAGAAAACAAGGCTACCATAGTGGGGGCCTAAGCCTCTGTGGAAAGGTATGTGACTGAATGCAGCTTCCCAGGTGCCTGTGACCTCTGCTCTCTGATGGGTTGAAGAAAAATGATGATTCTGTATATTATCCAGCTCTTTCTCAATGCTAGGGTGGGATCAGTGTTCTCTTGCAGCTTTCTACATTCCAGGAAAAGGGAGAACTCCCTCCCCAGGTGATTCTAATATGAAACCAGGCTGTACCCCTTCCACAGCCAGGAGCCTCAGAGGAAATGCTGCACTGTCCTGCCTCACGCTCCCGCCTTTCCTCAGCAACTGCGGTTTACCAAGGCCCCCCAACAACTCCTTGGGGAGTATAGGCATTGTCATGAGAAAGAAAAGAGGATTTTCAAAACTTTCACTGAGCCATTTACGAATTGAGGATTTGGGTTTTCCACCTATATTTCAGATTTCTTTTGGAGGGGAGGACTTGCCATACAACCTTTAAGGTCAAGTCTCGGTATTTGCCTATAAGTATCCATGAGCCACTATGTGTGATATTCTAGAGTAAATATTTAAATCAGAAACAAAATGGGAATAGCGACGGGGCCAGAAATAAAAACAAGGCCATAAACCATTGCGCCAAGGAGTTGAGCATATATGTAGCTGGAAATTGTCTAACCAGCAGATTTTCTTCGATTAGATGCCAAAGGTGGTCTTACCTCCTAAGTGAGAAGCAAATTCTAGATGTGGGACAAAGTTATATAACTTCCCTGAATCTCAGTCCCTTTGTGGGCAAAGTCACGTGGATACCTTTAGGAATCCTGGAATGAATGCATAGGTTGACATGTATAAATATTTAGCGCATTTTTGGTGGCCTTCAATACCCTTTTTCTTGCCTTATTTAGCACTCAGTCTGCTCATTGATAACTGGAACTAGGCTCTTAAATGTTTTTATGAGTTTTTTCCCCAGAGATAAATGCAAAAAGGAATCGTTTTACCAGTGAGTATTTACTAAACACTTAAACTGTTGAACTTGAAAAAAAACCTTATTGGTACAGGTCATTCATTAGATATTTGCTGAGAACTGACTTGTACAGGGCACAGTGATAGATGTAGAGACAGGGAGGGTCCCAGATATGCCTAACGCCTGGTCATTGTCTTCAAGTGGTTCCAATGGTTTAAGGGAAATCAGATACCCAGTTCTAAGATGAAAAGCCCTAAGTGCCTTTAGAGAGTCACAAAGTGCTTTTTCACTTGAGAAAAGAGCAATTACTTCTGGCTAAGAGAGATGAAGGAAGCTTTCATGACTTTGGCACTTAAGCTGGGAATAGAAGAATGGGAAGAATTTGAACACATGGAAATGAGTAAGGCAATCATTGAGGGAACAGTAAAAACAAGATGTAGGGGTGAGAAAAGCCATGTACAAAGATAGTGGGTAGTTTGGCTGGAATATAAAGCACATGGAGTGAGCTGAAGCAATGGATACATGATAAGTAATCACATGTAATATTTTCTTCAATATTTACATCAACTATGTTATTTAGATGTGGTAGTATTCCTACTTTTAACAGAGGAGGAAAATAGAGGCCAAAGGAATCAAGTGATTTTTCCATGGACACTCCACTAACTAAACTGGCACAGTATTCGTGTGAAAACAGATCTGGATCTGAAAAGATAAGAGACAAGCACAGAACAGGGGCAAATTTGATTGCTAGGTTAAAGAATTTGTGTCTTGTACTCTAATCCAGGGATTGGCAACCTACAGCCTGTGGACCAAATCTGACCACTACCAGTAATGTAAATAAAATTTCTTGGAACACAGTATTGCCTGGTCATCATGTATTTTTTGTGGCTGTTTTCACACTATAATAACAGAGTTGAGGAGTTGTAGCAGAGACCATATGCCCCACAAAGCCTAAAACTATCTAGCCCTTTATAGAAAATATTTGCTAACCCCTGCTATAGTAAATTGGAAGTCACTGAAACTGTGGGAGAAGGGGAGCATTACTAATGAGACCATCTTCACCTGTAAAATGGATTGGAGGAAACTAGACCATTCAGAAGACTCTCAGTGCTCTGGCCTCTCATTCCTTCACTCCTGGGTCATTGGAGCAGCCTTCCTCCAAGTGCCCTGGCTGATACTTCAAGGCTTACAGAGTCAGGCAGGTAACAAAAATGAGTGAAGTGCACCAGGTTTAAGAGAGCCAACCTTGCAGGTGAGCTGGTGAAGGCCTCTGCTGGTCTGGCAGCCTCAGGGCTGCCCACGGTGCTCCCGCCCCATCTGACTATTACTGCACAGTAATGCACTGATGTCGCCTGCCTTCCAGTTTTAGAAGTCAGAAATTGAATTCTTATGTGAAATCTCTGCATTTACAAATGATAGCAACTGAATTCAAATTTACTTAAACCTCCTATGACTGACGAAAACTGAATTTAAATTTACTGAAGCCCTTCAAGTTTGATTAAATTATAACCCACCAGCTTGCAGTTTTTCCCAGGTAATTGTCAGAACTTAATGAGTGAATTTAATGCAATCAACAATAACAACTCCAATGTAGCTTCTTCAGCAGGCATGTGACACTTTGCCCACAGATTTTGAGGTACATTTTGAAAATATAGATAAGTTGAACAGACAGCTTCGCCATCAATTTCTCTAGTCAGATCAAAACAGTTTTTAAGACTCACCTGTATGCTCTGTCATGCCAGTCAATTCATGTGACATAGCCAGATTGTCAGAATATTTGTTTCTTATAGGTGTGATTAAAAGCAGATGAAAAAAACAGCCTGACCCTCTAAACATAATACAGATGTTAATGTTAAGGAACAGAAAATGTAAGTGAAATTGTGTTGGTTTGTTTTTTGTAGGATCAACCTTGAGCATTGGTGATGATGTATTCAGATGAGATTTAAGGAATTTTATTTTTCCCCAAGATTGAAATTTTATAGAGACTAATTATTTGTTATAATTTGTTTATTCAGTATTTATTGGTCACTTACTACATGCCAAATTCTGTGCAAGATGCTGACGAAAGAGACAATAATGACTTATCTCCTGCTTTTGAGAAGTTTCAGTCTAGTGTGAAAGGCAGATACCTAAAAATGATCACAGCAAATTAACATTCATGAACCTTGTAAGACAGTACAAAGAAAAGAGCCAAGTGTCAAATCTGTCCAACTAAATTTACCTTTTTTGAATGTACCATAGGTGCCTCAGGGGAAAAAGTGTGGGAAAACATTCGATTTTCTTTAAAAAAAAATGACCATAAATGTCTGGGTAACTCTCAGGTAGAAGTAGCCACATGATTGTGAGGTCCCATGTTCAAAAACTGCAAATTTTAAGGCAGTGACCAAGGGACCCCATGTAACTGCACAGATTGCATGCCTGTGAAGCTCTGAGTTTAGTGTATTCAAGAAACAAGCAGTCCTTTAGAAAAGTAAAGAATTTTCCAATAAATTTTATTCTTTTATTTAGTAATTGTGGCATGCATGTGTATGTCATCTGCTCTACCAAGGGCAATAAAATGATGGCTCCCACCTCTACCCTCGTGGATCCTGAGGTCTCAAGGAGAGCTTTCCATGTGACAATTTTCATCATTGGTTCAATTATGTCTTGACTACCATTTTAATTAGCATTTTGTTGCTGTGACCAAAAGACCTGATGAGAACAATGTAGAAGAACAAAAGTTTATTTCGGCTCATGGTTTCAGAGGTTGAGGCCATGGTCAGCTGACCTCATATCTCTGGGCTCCAAGTGAGGCAGAACATGACGGTAGAGGAAAGCAGCTTAGGGCATGGCAACAAGGAAGCAGAACACCACTCCCCAGAGACATGATTCTCTATTTAGAAGATCCTAAGAATTCCGCCAGAAAA
>JAJEJO010001030.1:265920-299024 GCA_020662805.1 Glaucomys volans | reverse complement strand
AGCCCTTCTCATTTTTTATTTTGAGACAAGATTTCACTAAGTTGCTTAGGGTCTTGCTAAATTGCTGATGTTGGACTCAAACTTGTGATCCTTCTGCCTCAGCCTCATGAGCCACTGGGATTACAGGTGAGTGCCATCATACCTGGCTTGTCAAGCATTCTTAACCAATTGTTTTTTCTATTGATGAAAGGCTATACTTTATGACCACTTAATATAAATCAGGCATGCTAGATGTTACTCATATGTTATTTAATACTTTCAAGGATATTGTGAGAAGGATAGGACACTGAAATCAAGAAAGTTGATTAACTTGCCCAAGTCTTCTAATAATTGGCAGAATTAGAATGAAGCATAACTGGTGCTGAATCTCCTTGGCACTTAGCTGTGCTTTCTTGCTTTCCTTTTAAAAAAATACCCTGTGAAAGGGTGACATAATAATTGAAAGAAACCATTGGAGGAGAGCAGGAAAGAGTCTCTGAGATCAGATTTGTCCTAGGAAGCCTGGGGCATATATGACTGCTTGTAGTCTGCAGAAGAACCACTCAGCAGTAAGAAGAGGTTTCCAGTGGGGACAGGACTGTGGGTTGTCTCCCCTCCCTCTGCTTCCACATCCCCAGCCACCACCATCACCCAGGACAGGAAGAGTGGTCACAGGGCCATTACCATGCTGGAACTGAGAAGGTGATACTGAACAGAAGATCAGTGGAAGACCATCTCTGGAAGATGAGACTGGGATTCAAAGATGAAAAGGAACTGCAAAAGACAACTCAAAAAAAGTTTCCTTAAAGTTAGGGGCCTAAGAGAGAGATGGACAAACAGACAGAGACATAGTAATTCCCAACCATCCACTGGAACTGGGATTAAAGGGTCACAAGGAGGTGCTGTCTTTGAAAAGCAATCTGACTAGAGAAAAGCCAGAAGGAGCTCAGCTGTGGCTGCATGTACAGCCCGACCATCTTGGTTGGCAAGTCTGTTAATGGTCAGAGCCTCCAATGTTGTCTGACCTGGATTTGATCCATTTAGTGCTTTCTTGTTTTGGCATGGTCCCAGTTGTTGCTGCAAATGGAAAAGCTTAGTGGGCAATGTGGTGTAGACTCAGACCTAAGACAATATTGAGAAATGCCTGTTCTCAGGGCAGCTTTTCAAGCCTGAGTATTCTCAGGTTATAGAAAACATTACTCATCTCCATTCCATTTTTGTTTATTTTCTGATGTACAAGTCAGCATGCTGAATTCATTGTAACTGATTTCTGCATATGTGCAAGGAAATTGGTTTGCCAAGTGTGTGTGTTTAAGCAAATTGTGTAAAACCGGCTAAGAGCCAAGCCACTTGGCCATGTGTAGATGCTAAGAAGTATATAATTAATGTTGAGTAAAAGCTTTTTATTTGACACCCTGAAGAAAAAGTATACAACTTTAAAAAAAAAACTTTGAGATGGTGGATCATAAAATATTTAGTTTCAAAGAAATTTTACAAAATAAAAACACAAAGGATGATACAATATATCCATATTCTCAGCTAGAAATGTAACTATTAACATCTTGTTGCATATTCTTTAAGAGTTTTAATTACTATCATGTAAATGGAATAAGCCAATCCCAAAAAAACCAAAGGTCAAATATTCTCTCTGATATGTGGATGCTAACCCACAACAAGGTGTACGTGTGGTGGGGGAGGATAGAAGTTCAGTGGATTGAACAAAGGGAAATGAAGGGAAGGGAGGGGGATGGGAATAGGGAAGACACTGGAATGAATCAGACATAACTTTCCTATGTTCATATATGAATACACCACAGTGAAACTCCACATCATGTGTAACCACAAGAATGGGATTCTAATTAGAATAAGATGTACTCCATGTATGTATAATATGTCAAAGTATACTCATGTATATCTAAAAGGAACAAATAGTAAAAAATAGTTTTAACTTTAAATTTTAAACATTATAGATAATAAACATTAAAAATGAAATTCTGTTTGACCTATTATAGCCAGTCCATCCTCTTCTCCCATCTTTCTAGCAATAACTTCTATAATGAAATAAGCATCTTTCTGATCTAAGTACTTTTATATGTGTGTATATGTACCTGTCTGTGTGTAAATATAGGTGGAAGTTTTTAAGTTTACGTGCACATACATGCACCTGTGAGCAATATTGTTTTGCGAAGTGCTATTTTAAAATGTATATAAAGTGATATACTACGTGCACAGTCACAGTAGCAGCTAAAATTTATGGACTGGATGCCCTCTGTCTGGAGTTGCATTGTCTCAGTCCTTTCAATGGTATTATATAGCAAGTTCTATGGTTTTGATCCCCCTTTTATTAGGAAAGCAAGGTACATAGACGAGTAACCTATATAGGGTTACACAGCTAGTAAGAGAGGAGCTGAGAACTAATTCCTTTGACCATCAAGTTCAGAGGGCCTCCTCACTGTATCACTGCAGAAGTCTTCACTTCTCAACATCATTTCTGATGGCTATGGTCATCAAATTTGTAGATACAGTTCATCCCTTTTTACAATTATGCTGTATGTTCCATAGAATGAATATAAAATGGGAACACATTGCATGGTGGTTAATACTATAAATTGACATCATAAAGGTTCTGTCTCACAGGATTGTCATAAGAATTAAATGGATTTATTCAAATAAAGCAGTTAGGACAGTACCTGGCACAGATTGAGTACCCCATGGATGTTAGTTATTATTTGCTGATATCACATATCCATCCACCTGTTGAACTAATCACTAGGTTGTTCTCAGTTTTTTCCCGTTACCTATCCTGTCACAGTGACAGCCCTGTGTCTGTCATTCTCTGTTGGACATTTCTGTACAAGAGGAATTGCTAGTACAGAGTGTGCATGCTTTCAGTTTTGCTTGACCAAAGCCACTGTACCACTTTACACTCCCTAGTGCACTGTGTAGCGGTTCCCATTTCCCACAGCCTCACTGACAGTGGATATGGTCTGACTACTAGAATTGCTGATCGGATGGGTAAGAAATAACATCATTTTGTCTGAATTGGTGAATTTTTATAACAGCTTTATCGAGCTATAATTCACACACCATAAAATTCACCCCCTTAAAGTATACAATTCCATGTTTTTTTTTAGCATATTCACAAGAATGCACAACCATCACTGATATCTAATTTTGGAGCAAATACTTTACCCATTAGCAGTCGCTCACCATTTTCTCCAATCCCTAGCCCATGTCACTGCTAATCTACTTTTTGTCTATTGTACTTACCTCTCCTGGACATTTCACATAAATGGAATCATGTAATGTATTGTTTTCATGACTGGCTTCTTTCACTTCACATAATGTTTTTGAGGTCCACCTGTGTTGTCACATGTGTCAGTATCAGCACGTCATTCCTGTTTGTGGCCCAGTAATATTCCCCTGTATGGATATATCACATTTTTGTGGATGGAAACTCAAGTTGTTTCTACCACTCAACTATTTGTGAATAATGTTACTAATGAACATTTGTGTACAAATTTTATATGGCATATGTTTTTAAATTTCTTAGTCATGATTATGTACTGGGCAGTGGAATCAGATGGTTATTCTGGGTCAGATGGTTATTCTGGTTATTTTGAGAAACTGCAGTTCCATCAGCAGTGTATGAGGGTTCCAATCTCTGCACTTATTTGTCTCCAACACTGTGCTATTGTCTTAATTTTTAATTCTGGCCATCTTAGTGGATGTGAATTGGTGTCTTGTTGTGGTTTTGGTTTGTGTTTCCCGGATGATTACCAATGTTGAGCTTCTTTCCATGTGCTTGTTGACTATGTGCATATCATCTCTGAAGAAATGTCTATTCAAATCCTTTGTCCATTGTGAGGAGAGGGTAATTTGTCTTTGTGTTTAGTTGTAAGGGTCCTTCAAGTAGTCTAAATACAAATCCCTACCGGATATATGATTTATAATGTTTTCCATTTTGTGGATTGTCTTTTCACACGATTGATGTGAACTGGTGAATTCTGATGTTCGTAGTTCTCATGTATTTCCTGAAAATTTCAGTCTTCACTATTGTCTCAATATTCTCTGCTGAGCACGTAACAGCCTGAGAGCACTGAAGCCAAGACTGCCTTTCACCAGAAACTACAGCATTATCCACAGACACAGATGCCCCTTGTTTGTTGTGGCGAGCCTCTCAGCCCAGGAAGACTTAGTTGTGACAAAGCAGAGAAGAAGCATTTTCATCGAATTGAAGATTGAATTCAATAATGAAAATCTTTGAATAGCCATTTCTATACCGTCTAACAACATTTTGGTCGATAATAGACCACATATCCAATAGTGATCCTATAAAATTATAATAGAGCTAAAAAATTCCTATTCCCTAGTACTTTTGCCTTATCTTTGTTATTATAATTATTGGCATGTTAATTGCACAAATTGATGGGTTTCACTGTGACATTTGCATACATGCATATATCATACTTTGATCATGCCCACATTGTTCCCCCCCTTCTCTTCCTCCCCCTGCCCTACCCCCACCCTGCCCATTCCTAATAGTCCCTCTTCTATTTTCAGGTCTTTTTGTCCCCCCCAATTTTCATATATGAGATAAAACATGCAATACTTGTCTTTCTGTGTCTGGCTTATTACACTTCACATGACATCCTCCAGTTCTGTCCTTTTTTTTTCTGCCAATGATACAATTTCATTATTCTTTATGCCTAAATAATAACTCCACTATGTATAGTACATATACCATATTTTCTTATCTATCCATCTGTCAATGGGCACTGAGGCTGATTCCATATCTTGGCTCTGTGAATAGTTTTACAGTGAACATAAGCATGCACATATCTATTTTATATGCTGACTTCATCTTTTTCAGATAAATACCCAGGAGTGGTATAGTTGAATCATATGGTGTTCTATTTTAGTTTTTGGAGGAACCCCCATACTGTTTCCCATAATGTCTGTACTAATTCATATCCTCTTACTGCTCTTCAGCCTGGGCATGAAATGAGCTTTATTGTTTAGATGTTGGGAGTACACTCTGTGATGGTTGCAGTAGCAAAATCACCTCACGATGCATTTCTCAGCACATGTCCCCATTGTTTAGTGACACATGACTGTATTTTCAAAAACACTGGTTGTTTAATTCAGAATCTTTTAAAATTCTGTTTAATCTGACCTCTTCCTTTTTCTTTTTTTTTTCTTCTTCCTTTCTTTTCCTCCTCTCCCCTCCCAACTCCCCATTTCTATTCCAGGTTGAAAATGGCTCAAGCATCAGTCAGCAAGTTGACATCAGAGAAGAAAGTGGAGACAAAGAAAATCAATCCCACTGCCAGTCTGGTGAGACCCAGTTTTCAACATAACCTCCAAATTTTTTGTTATAACTGAGTAGTACCCAAGAGTGTATCTGAATTTAAAGTCTAAAACTCAAGGATGAAATGCAGTATCCAGATCCTCAGTTCCCATCCCAGAATAGCATATGCTGAAAACGAATACATGAGGGTGAGGGAGAAAATGTAGCTTCCTATTCCCCCTGCAAACTCAGCCAAGTCGTTTCTGATAAACCAGATTTCCTCGCTTGCCATTTCACAGCCTTCCACACTCTACCCACGCAATTCCCATTATCTCCAAGTATTTTCCTCCTGAAATGTTCAAGCCTGTTCACCCTCATCAATTGCTTTCCCCCATTCAAGAAAGGAGCAGGGTATTCCACATTGGAGGTTGAGGAAGTTGAGATGCGGGAAGGTACAGTCTGCCTGCTGTCACTTGGCAGTTGGATAACAAAAACCAGCACCCAGATGGAGGCCATGATAGTTACTTGTTGGAACCCAGTGATCGACCTGGCTTCCTATGTATGATAGAAAAAAAAAGTTGTCCCCCAGAGTCCGATTTTTATTAGGGATTACAATGAATCTCTACCTATATATCCCAGACAATACTCAGAACTGCTGAAAGGTTAGGAACCCAGGATATCGGCAGGGAGGCTGCCTGAACTCCAAACGCAGCTCTGCGCCTTAATAGTTGTAAAACCTTAGTGAAATTACTTTGCTTCTTTCTCCAGTGAAAAGAGAGAAACTATAACTTCAATTTAGGATTTTATTTTGAGGAAACTGGGAAAAAGCAGGTTGTATATAATAGGAGCTCCATAAATCTAGTCCTCTTGTAACTGTGAATTTTAGGCCCAGGCTTCTCTGAAGCCTGATATCCCACTTATCTTATCCTTTCATATAACCAGTACTGTTTGTAGCTTCTTTCAGTCCTTTGAAAGATCCAAGTGGGGTCTGAGTTATAAAATGGGATAATTTGTTTATTGACCATGGTACCTCTTGGAACAACCCCATCAGCAGCTAAACGAATGTTGCATGAAATTGATGAGAAATGAAGAAGTCAGGTAGAACCAGGGTTAGTGCCATAGCCCCTTTCTGAATGGACATGCCACGCCCCCTGTGATCATTTCATGAGGCATTTATTATACTTATCTGTGTGATTTTCAGAGGCTCAACCCTGATTTTTGTCTTTCTCTTTCATCAGCTTCTGACCCTTTTGGGGGCCTCAATCCTGACTTTTATAGCCAAATTTGTTCCCCAGGGTTGTCAGCCCCGTGGACAAAGGGCAAGTTGAGTTTACAGTGGCACCTTTTGTAAGTTGACCTCCTCTGTGAGCAAGCTTCCAACTATGATCCCCAGCTTGTTAGGGTTGTTATGTTGTTCTCCTGTTTATTTGTGAGAGTGGTTGGAAATTAAGGAAGAGCTCTTAAACTGATCCCTTATGCAGTTTCACAAGTAAGAGATGGGGTCCAGACTCAGCATGGAATATGTAAAACTGCATCTAGTTCAGTTTGTATCTAGCCCAATGTCATTATGCCCTGTAACACATCCCAGATCATAGGTACCTGCGGGCCAATTTCTAAAGGGCTCCTCTCTGCATCTTCTCTTTTGAAAGTAATGCTCTTTCTCCTTTTCCTTCCCAGCCTATTTTCACTCCCCTAGGAGCAGACACATGCATTCATCCTCACCATGTTTATTTACTTCTATAGAGTTATAGAAGCCATGAGGGTCTGCGTTTCTGTTGTGTTCCTTCCTGTCTGTTGTACATCTTCCCAGCAGTCTTCCATGCCCTCCCCCCCTTTATTTATTCTTGTTTATTTTAGTTTAATTAATTTTTATTGGTGCATTATAATTATATATAATGCTGGGATTCATTGTGACGTATTCATGTATGCACACAACATAATTTGGTTGATTTTATTCTCCAGTACCTCCTTGTCCCTTCCTGCCTCCCGCAGTCTGTTCCTCTACTCTACTGTCCTCCTATCTTTATGGGATCCCTCCCCACCCCACTTTCACCCTTTTTTCCCCCTCTCTAGCTTCCACATGAGAGAAAACACAACCCTTGACTTTCTAAGTTTGCCTTATTTCACTTCACATAATGCTCTCTAGTTCCATTCATTTTACGTCAAGCAACACTATTTCATTCTTCTTTATGACTTAGTAGAACTCTACAATGCATGTCTATCACATTTTCTTTATCCAGTCAACTGCTGACTTAAACTTAGGCCAGTTCCATTCTTGGCTATTGTGGATTGTGCTGCTATAAATATGGGTGTACATGTATCACTATAGTATGATGATGACTTTAATTCTTGTGGATAGATACCAAGGTGTGGTATAGGTAGGTCATATGCTGGTTCCATGCCGAATATGGAAATCATCTCCATGCTGATTTCCATAGTGGCCATATTAATTTACAGTTTCATCAATAGTGCACGCCCTCTCCCTTTAGAAGGTTGTCCTGGGGAGGAGGTGCAGGGAGAACAGAACCGAACATCGATGGCAAACTGGCACCTTCTGCCACTCTGCATAGACAGAGTCTGGCAGTCCCCTATTTTGCATGACATCTGTTCAGTTCTGCCACGTTGCTCACTTGCAGATACATTCAATTTGGAAACAGTGATTTTTTTTTTCTTATCTCAAGCCCCTAAAAACTATTTCTTGAGCATTCCCTAATGCCAACAGTGGGCCAAGGACTGGGGTGGGAGTAGTTGAGTAACACCACAAAGTTAAGGTGTTTGTCACAAAAGAGAACAGAATAGAACAGATCAGCCTGCCCTGGTAAAGTCCAGTGTTCTGGGGATGGAGTTGGTTGCTGGGCTGGTTGTTCACTTTTTGTTGGTATGTTTGGGGTAGTAATGGTGATAGATTGGTAGGAGTAGATAACTGAGGGATTTGAGGGAAAAGGATAAAGACTTCTCTTCCCTAGAGCATCTGGTATAATTCCTCTCAGCATTCTAGACCAGAATTTGAGAAATTTATAAAAATTCAAGAAAGACAAAAATTGATAAAAATGATAATAAATCTGGGATTTTTTCTCCTTAAACAACAGAAAGAAAGACTGCGTCAGAAGGAAGCCAGTGTGACCACCAACTAAGATGGAGACACAAGAAAATAACAATGGGGAGCTGTGGAACCTGCAGCGCTGTAGGACCTTCTTGAAAGATTTGTTACTAAATGTCTGTCTTTGCTCGGTCCTTTCTGAAGTGTGTGCAGAGAGCACCCTGTGCCTTCTTTAAGAAGTTCCTTATGAGGCCACAGGAGCAATGAAAGCTATTTAAGAAAACACTGCAAGAGTATTTGATAATTGTTGCTTGTAGAAGTTCAAAGCCTCCTCCATTATGAGACCAGAAGAAATACCAAGATTTTCCAAATTTTTTTAAAAGCTGAGATTTCATACTTTCTGTACCAAACTTGGTCTCTACAACCTTGTTACAGAAGAAAATCGACAGTTGCCTTAGGACAATTTAAGCCTTGGTCTTTACATGTTGCTGTTTTGGTCTTTAGTGTATTGGTCTTAATTTTTATTATGTTGTAGCAAGATCCTATGGCATCTTTCTTGCCAACAATGCTGAAACTCACCAAAATTGTGAAAACAATTCCCCAGACTAGGGAAGTGATGATGATGTTTTTGTTCGTGCAATGGAAAGGAAACAAAATGGAATCATGTGTGGGTATAGAAGGGGGTTAAGTTGCCATAAACTTCATCCTGGAGGATGTTATGATACTGGGAGTTGACCTCAGCCATTAAGCAAGGCCCGTTGTTTTGTTTTTATATCAGTTCATTGTGGGTTCCTGAGCCCCCGGAGATTCTGCACCCCACCTCCTGTAGAAACAGTAATACCTGAGCAGGGACAGTCCTGGGGTCAGTGCACTTATTTGAACATGCAACCCAGTGGCAGAGCACCCTGTATGTTTCAGATCCATTGTGAATGGGTGGTACCATGTTGACATGTACCTGAGTTCCACGTCATGTCCTACGACTTGTGGCTAGACCTCTCCCACCATCCCAGGAGAGTTTCCAGACAGGTGAGCAAATGCACATGCCTTTTTGTCATGGCCTTGGCTGACAGGCATGTGAAGTAGGGTTAGCCAGGGGTCTTTGCTAGCACAACACTTAATTTAAGTTCTTTATAGGAAAATGAAAAGAAGGTGAATATATTAATATTAAACTTTGAGTAGAACATCAGGCCTAAGTAGCTCTTTCTGACCCTGGCTCTTGATTCACAGAGGAAAACCACCTTGGAAATCTACCTGACATTTTCCCCCTCAAGCTATTACTCTTTGAATCTGTCCTGTGAGGGGATAAGAAGAAAGACGGGGTCAACTTTCTCCTTCAGTGGTGGGGACAGTCTAGAGGTGATCAGGAATCTTATGTCCCATTCAAATCCACTGCCACATATATCCTGCCCCTTGCCCCAGCATCCTTCCAGAACCTCTGAACTTGCCAGGTGCCCAACTGTCTTCTCAGGATATGCCTGCCAGTTGTCAGCCCATGAGCTCAGGAACTTTCCTGTACTAGATACAACTAATGAAAGCAGCACTGTACCTGTATGCAGTGCAAACCTCAGAATCAAGACTGCACAGGTGAGATCAAGAAGTCACAGACACCATATTCATGCAGGCGCTAGCCAGCTTTTCTAATGATTCAAAAGGAAAGAATGTGGTTGCTTGCTTGGATTTTTAAAATTCAGAATGAAGGAGTGAAACAAAATGGATGAGCAGATAAGGAAATTATTGGACTAGAAAGACTTGAAGTTGCTTGTGAGCAAGAAGCTTTTCCCACTTTTTTCATATTATTTCTCCTTGTTTTCACTTAACTTGAAGAAAATCAAAGAAATTCATCAACTTAAGGCAAATTCCACCTACAACCATCCTGTACTCTATAGCATTCTTTCTAGTATTATGGTGCAGAAGAAAAGTGCCAGTTTTGCCCATGCCACAAAAATCATCTCTGCATTCAGCAAGGTCAGCATAAGTCTCTCTCCTTAAGGATGTGATGGAAGGGAGCAGCAGGAGGCTTTTGCTAGAGCCATTGCTGTGTGCTTCAGGTCTCTAAGTAAAATGGTCATGAGAAGGTGACACTGTCACTGTGCCCTTCAAGGGCACCCTCTCAGGGAAACCATGCTGAAGAATAAGGAGTGGAAACATTCATTTGAGAGAGAAATGCAACCCAACTTGGTGAACAGACTAAAAATCTGCTGTAAAGTGCCTGTTTCTAAAGGTCTGCCTGACTCTGTTGCAGAAGATTGGTGGGTTTGTAAAACTAATCAAATACGTTTCATGAGCATTTAAAACACCATGGCAGAGTCTCCATCATTCTCTTCCAGTTTGAATCCTCCATTATCTAATCTGGAATGCCACCTCCTAAATCCACCACTGTGGACAGGGTCTTCATTTCTAACTTAAGTTCATGCTCAATAAAGGTAACAGTTTGCTTCAGGCAGTCCACCTGAAACAATCTGAAGGCCTTTAAAAAGGTTCCTCTAAAATGCAGTTGAGCTTGTGCTAAATGCAACAAGTATGTCTAAACTTTTCACAGAGAGGACATGTTTAGATACTAGTTGGCATCTTGAGCACTTTAGGCAAGCAGGGTTTAATGGACTTCTCTAAGCACTGCTCTCTATGAACTAGACAGGAGAAAGACCAGGATTGCCACCGTGCATTTAACCACACACTTACACCTGACTCACTAGTAAAATGCTAAGAAACAGTCCCCTAATGTACAGCTTTGTCTCTTCCCAGTTGAGATTCATTGACTCTGAGGACACCGTTTGGCACCAGTTCAGATTCTTGCATGAGCTATTGACAATAATTATAGAGCACACAGGTATATTAGCTGTTGTACTAAAATATTATATAGACACATTAAGGGAAAAAAGCATCAGGCCTCTGCAGTGTCCAGTATCAGGTTAGGAAGTATGCCATTTGTCTTTTAACCTGAGAAGAGGCAGCTTACCAGAAAAAAAAAAAAAAAAGAGGAAAGAGTATGGCCTAGTAGAAGGGTAGACACAGGATGATGTGGAGGCCCCAGAGGTCACACATGATGGTTCTGTTGCATCCTTAAGTTGACGTCAATGAGATCTTTCCACAAGCTCATGGCAACTCCCTAGGAATTGTGGAAAAACAACTTCTTAAATCTGAGGAGTAAAATAAGGAAACCCAGTGGTGCTCTACTCTACCTTTACATGTTCTAGCCAAAATGAATTGCCAATACAGTTGAAAAATTGAATAAGTTGGATGCTGGGCTCCCCTCTCCCAGGAAGGACAGATGGACCTACAAATCTGCTGAGCCCCCTTTTTTTCATGAGAACCCTAAGGAAAGGGGTTTCCTAAATGAGAAGCTCATATGCTGCTGGTGAAGAAACTGGAAAAACTAAAAAAGAGAGGGAAATATGTTGGTGGTATTTGACATCTCCAGCAAAATAAAGAAGTCACTGGTATGGTTTTTCTAAAGTCTACAATTAGATGTAGCAGAAGAGCTAGCAATATATTTTTAGTAGTGATTTGTCCATTGTCCTGAGATTACACATCTCTCTATAGGGTGTGCTGCCTACCACAGGGATGTTTCCATTTTAATGATTTTTTTATTCCTTTACAGTTTTATGTTTTCAATTCCAGCTGTACTTCTCCCTTGCCTGGCATCACTGATGCAGGTCATTGCATGCAGCAGCACAGCAAATCGCACCTAGTCAATGTGTGATGGGGAATTAGCAATGCAGACCTGCAGATTCTCCCTTCCAGTAGCCAGATTATAGCCTTGGTTGGGGGAGTCTCTTCATTTTCTGATATCCTAAGTAGAAATATTTCAGAGTATTCACCCTCCCCACAGAAAAGCAAATATAAAACCAACTTGGGGCATTATATGACAAGGGGAAATGAAGAAGTTCACAAAATATAGCCTCTCCCAAATATCTGATCTAAATATCAACTATCTCATTCTATTAAGTAGTTTAAATTGGGTTGGAAAGTTGCTAGCAAAAAGAATGTTTGATTTGAGCTTCATTTTATATGATCTGCTTATTCTAATTAGATCCCCCCCACCAAAAAAAATGGATAAAATGTGGATAGGAAAGAGAAAGCTTTAACAGATTGGGTGATTTACAAATTAGTTTATTAGCTCCTGAATCATAAAATCAAGAGGCACACTAGGAAATCCGGTGTTGTGAAGTCTAAGCCAGGAACATTAGAATCTGAGCAGCTGCAGTGGCTGCTAAGCACGGGCAAAGTAAGAACTGCCTGCTGCCCACACGAGATTTCAGCCTAAATCAGACACTTTTAAAAAATATGGACTTGAAATAGCCAAGGATTGTCCTGGAAATTCTTCTTTAAAGCCACATAGAAGAAGACATGATATAATGGTGGAAGATTGGGGGGGTGGGAATATTAGACCATTAAAATGCCCTTCCTCTGGATTTTCTTAAGAGCCATTTAAGAATGTGTGGAATATCCTGAAGACCATGAATACCATGTTTCACAGATTAGCCATTTTACCTTTGGGGATCCTACAACTGAATAGAGTGGATTAGATAAAAATACAAATTTTTCATTCACATCGGCTACTTTTTCTTCACAAAGAAATCTGCAGCATAGGGGAAACAAGTCTACGTGGCCAAGCTGACAGGATTTGAAAAGAATGAATAATTTTTAGCCTTTCCAAAAATGCAAATAACCTTCGTTATATGTTTTTCCATTTTCCAGCTATAGGGAGAGCAACCTAGCTGCTTGACAGCTATTACTGATGCAGAATTGGCTTAAAGAAAAGCACTTTCTTAAACTGGACTCAGCAGATTATTCTCTTTAGACTTACAGAACAGTATTCCTAAGGCCAGTAGCAATTGAATCCAGACATAAATGGACTTGATTACACAGCCGTGTGTGACTGAGAGGCCCATTATGTGTCATTTCTGCATACGCAGCATCCATTGACACCTTGTAAGAGGCACTGAATTTTAGTTTCACAATTCTTCATTTCGCTTCCCAAGAAGTGGGCATCCTACCAAATACTCCCGAATCAACGCTTTGCTGGGAACTAGTGAATTTCAGAGAGTTTTAAGATGTTAAATTTGAAGCCAATTCAGTAGCCCTATTTGTTCCAAGACTCATAACCAATAATGTGATATAAACACATTATATTGCATTTGGGAAATCTGTGTAGTTAACAACTTACTTGGAAACGTGAAGTTATTAAAATGGCAGCTAGCTAACTGCGTCTCTTAAGTCATCATGAGGTTTCTACCAATAAAGAGATTAAGGAAGCAAATCAAGCCTCATGCAGTAGGTCGGCTGTCCTCTAGTAACTGCTGGACTGGTTTTCTCCTGGATCCCAGCCCTTCTCCTAACTACCCTGAGGATAACCAGTGGCCTTCCCTTCTCTGCTATCATGGTTCCTTTAAGACCATAGCTCACATGAACTTCAGACCTTATAGCATATTACATCAAGTACTTGATGGAGAAACCTAACAACCTCAATTTTTTGTATGAAAGTGACAAAACCATTAGGTTATTCTGCATGCCATCTATGCTCAATATAATTCTCTCTTTTTTTATTCTTAGGTATACATATCTCCTAAAGACCGACCCATATACTTCTGTAGGCCTTTTTCTTTTTTTTTTTAATGCTTTGTGTGAAATGATTGTATTGGGCTAACAAAATGCAAATGTACTCATGGATTCAGACAGAAACTAACATCCAAAGCGTGTGGAACAAACAACTTTCTACCACATTTGAGCCATCTCATAGACTGAATATTCCCCTAAATTCTACCTGTGTGTACAATGAGGGGCTCTCTACCTTTGAAACAGTAAGAATGTCCTAAAAGACAATGACTGTTTCCCCCATGTATATATAATGTGAGTTTCCTGTGCATTATCTTGGCATATTAAGATATGAGATATTTTCAGGCATGTTAGCAGTGGTTTGTCAATGTCTTTGTTGAAGTTGTACCTAGTTTCCTTCATCATTCTCTTCCAGAGCTTTCTTCCACTTTCATCTTCATAAGCAAATGCATTTTTGATAGTTTGCCTGGGTTATCTCTCCAAGTTAATCTTTCCAACATGAAAGGCTAGTCCTGCAGACCACTGCATGTACAGGGAAATTATTCTCTTCATCCCCGTGGCATGAATGATAGATGTTCAGAAACAAACAATGCTCTGGGAACTGTTGGTATGGATTCTGAGTTCTTTTCTTCTGTGAGGTGTATAAAAAGGAATATATAGCATACAAAGTTGTACTGTTCTTTCTAATAAGAGACTAGAAGGACATTTAAAATGTTTACATTTTAGATATGTTTGCATGAACTATAAATAGCTCTTTTTTTCCCTTCTTGCCAACTTGTCTCTAGATATAATCTTATTCATATTCTTACCATCAAGGTATAAAGAAGGTAGTCTCAGCCCTTCTGAGATTATGTCCTATGTAAGTCTTAAACGATGTCCATTTCCATTGGAAATAAACCCATGAGCAAGGGGGAAAATCTAGTAATAATTCAGTCGGCCTGCAGTGGCCAAGGTCTACGAAAAGCATGGGTCTAGTCTGTGGTTTCCCAAGACAAATAATGTGATCCTACCTTCAGCTGGATTTGAAACTTTTGAGGAGGTTCATGCATTAAGAAATAAGGGTGTTTCCTTAACCAAAGCAATCAAAGATTCTCCTAACAGGATGGAAACTTAAAATGAGAGATTGGATAATTTTTAAGAATCTTTAGAGAAAGCATGTCATTGATTCATCGTCTTTTCCTTTCATTGAGTTGTAATTAGACTAGTGTGGGAAGCACAGTGCCCTTGGACTTTGATTTAGAGGATCGTGCTTTGGCCTGGAAAATAAGCATTGGCCTGCACGCCTCGAACCTAAGTGAAATCAGTTAGCAACCTAATACGAATCAGATGTAGCAGAAATGAGAATTATTTCAAGTCCTTTAGGGCTTAATTTTCTTAGTGACACCCTGGACCTTGTATGCTGCTTCCTAAAATTCATTTGATCCATGCAGTGGTCTTCAGCTTGGGCTGGTGAGATGTCAAGCAACAGGATGAGGAAGAAAAACAGGAGGCAGGGGAGAAGACATTTTTAACAAGGCCAGTCTAATGCTTTGCTGATCCAATTCATTTTGTTAGAAAACTGGTGATTATTGCCACAGCTTTATCAGGGGAAGCTCTTTAGTGGGAATTCAGTAATCTGTTGTAGGCAAGTAGGAGTGCCCAGTATAATGTACTAGTTGGTGGCAGATGATGTGCTGGAAAAGCAGGCACCTCAATGAAACTGGTGCATGTTGGTTTAGTAACTCCATTGACTTCAGATCCACTTCCATGGGGTTGCTTGTTCAAGGACCTGCCTGTTTTCACTAGTCTTTCGATTTTCCCCTTTCTGGACGTAGGCCTCAGCCTCCCCTTCCTTCACATCCCATAGCTAGTGTTTCCCAACTGAGCCTTTACAGTTTCTCCCTGACCCAATTTTTTTCACCTCCCTGCATCATAGACACTAAATGTCTCCCTGGACCCTTCTCCACCCTCCCACACCCTGTGCTCCACCACTGGATGGGGAGCTCCACTGTCACCAAGGAGCCTGTGTGAGACACACTGCTGTGACTGCCTCTTGTTAATGTCAGCATCACCTCATCATTTAGGCCAAGGGAAAATCCATAAAAGAGATGGAAAGTGCATTTCTTGTTCATTTGATTTTACTTCATTTTAAGGTTGGATTCACAGGGGCGGAGGGCGGTGGGAGGGGTTCTAGTCCTTCTCAATTTCTCATAGATTTTACTTTAAAACTATCTAATTAGGGGATATTCTTTTAATAAATTTAGAAGTCAGACCAGGTCACCAGCTATGATACAGAAGACTAAATTTTTGACTTTCAAGTAACTTTCTGTGCTGCTAGAGAAATTTGACTTCTGTGCAAACATTTTGAATCAGACTTGTTATTGCCACTCCATTCTTACCACTACACATGATTCAAACATTACCCCTAATCTGAATCAGGATGTTGACATTTTGTGGTTAATTTCACATTAACAGTAACTGTTGCACTCTTAAAAGCACTTAAAGTGTAAGCATGTCCCAAATAGTCTACTATTTGACCTGGTAAAATCTTAGCCTTTCTGTTTAATTATTACACTAATCTGTAGATGTAACTTTTAAGGGATTTTGAGCAATAATGAAGACATTTTGGGAAAGGAGAAGGCACTTTAAAGACATGAAACCTTACATTACATGCTCTTGGATATTTTTAAACATAAGCTAATTGGATTCAGGTATTTTTCCCTTTATATTTTTAAGAATATGTATTTCTAATTTGTTTGCATATTTAATTTTGTCAAAGCTGAGAACTGCTCATAAGTTGAATTTTTAAATGTAATTTGCAACCAAATGAAGTATTTATTTTTAAAAAGAAAGGGTTAGGAACCAATATTAATTGTACATAATGAACATGTGTGTACTTTGTGTGTGTATATATATATATATTTTCCTTCTTGACACTACTTGGTCACCTTGTTAAGTGTATTTTTGTACATAGTATATATTGGTTAGAAAAGTGTAGATTGTCTATTCTAAGAATTCTATCTTAGATAGATTATATTTATCCTAATCTATTGATACCTCTGTTAATTTGTTTCAAGAGATACAACTATATTTTTTGGAATTTGCAGAGACTTGCATTCATGCTTCCAATTGTAAATATGCTAAGGGTATTTTAATAAATCCTGGTTTCATGTCCATCTGGTGTGCAATACAGATTTGTTTTCAGGGGGCATTTAAAGTGGTATCTAAACAGTAATGTAGAAAATACCAGTATTTCTAACTTGCATTGCCACTCACACAGTTTTGCTCCTGAGCTTCAAGATCTGAGTCTCCATAAGTCCATCATTTGTATTTCCTTCTTTCTCCCCTGTCTATGTAAGGTAGTCTTAAGCATGGGTAAACCCAAGTAGGTATTGTTTCAGCTAGGCTAACCTAAAAATAATACTGACTGAACATAAATTTCCCAAGAGGGGTGGGGGACACAGAGATTGCCACTTCAAGTTATGGGTTGAAAATGATATACAGAATGGAAATATAATTGTATTCTATCACTAAGCACAAGATACAAATTCTTTTCAAACAATAGCATACAGCATGCAGCTGTTTATGAACAAAACATTAAAAACACTTTTAAGTAAACACTTCGATTTAAGCACAGTTGTGTGATTTTAATTGATTTATTTGTTCAATATTGTTGAGTCCTAGATATTTGCTAAAATATATTCCATCATGTATAGCAACATAAATGAACAGACATAGTTATTATCTAGCAAGGTACTTCGTCACTAGGAAATCTAAATCACAGCATCATTGAGTTGCAAAAAATCTTGAGAAATTGAAGAATATCTCTTTGTTCCTATAAAACTACTAAATTTCAGTTGACAAAATTATACTTAATGAATAAATCAAAATTACAATTCATCTCTTGACACCAAGGCCAAAGCCCTTCTCATTGCTTGATTCATTCTCAAATTAAACTCCTCTCATCTTCAAAATACTCCTTGATTGAGAAATGTTCTAGAACTATAGTTTGAAAAGAAGGGTCTGAATGCTTCTAACATTTTTAAGAAAATTTTATGGAGTTTTGTTCTGAATTAGAACACATAGGAGGAGGTATGGGTCTGTGTTTCATAAAGACAGGAAAAAATACCAGGCTACCTTAGAGACCCCTCTCTGTTTTAACCAAGCTATGTAGATATTTGCCATTCTTCATATTGGCTGTGTAGTGGTCCAACTAACAGATTTAGTCTGCTTTGTGCTGCTATAACAGTATACTCAAGCCTGGGTAATTTATATGTTTTTAAAAGAATTGGCTCATAGTACTGAGGACTGAGAAGTCCAATATCAAGGCACTTGCTGCATCATCACATGGCAGAAGGCAGAAAGGCAAAGAGGCAAAATGGAGCCCAGCTAGATCTTCTATATGGCATTAATACTACCCATGAGAGCAGCACCCTCTGGCCTAATCGCCTCTGGCCTATCTCTAAATGCTGTTAAAAGCAATTAAATTTCAACCTGAGTTTTGGAGAGGATGTTCAAACCTTGGCACAGGCCATAAATTCCACCTCAGACTCTATCTTCCCAAGTGATTATATTCATGGAATTAAAAAGCTTTAAGTTGATTGCATGAACCCTGCCTGCATTACTTTGCTTTGAATAACTCTGAGTCTAAATTGTCTCAAGATAGGTAACACTTGCCTCATATACATCTTTATGTGATGAAAAATGATAACAGAGGGTAACTGTATTCATGAACAAAATAACCCAAAATTTAGTGGATTAAAGCAACAATAATCATTTTTTATTTCTCATAGCTTCTGTTGGTCAAGGATTTGGGAAGAGTAAACTTAACTGTGTAGCTCTCTCTTGGATCTTCTCAAGTTTATAGTAAAGTGACAGTAGGATCTGTCATCTGAAAACTGGATGGCTTGAATGAGGCTGGGAAGTGCATTTCCAAGGTAACTCACTCAGTGGGCACATTGGTGCTGTGCTCAGGCTGGAAGCCTCAATAGCCCTCCATAGAAGCCACTCAAGTGGTCCAAGGGAAACAATGCTTTCTTTGACCAAAGCTCAGAAGAGACACCTGATCACTCATCAGCTTCTATTACTTGAGACATTTATGCAGGTCTCCCCAGGTTGGGAGGGTGGAGAACTAGAGCCCATCTTTTGATGGAGGAATGTCAACCACATTGTAAGGGCTTGTGGGATGAGATATGGATTGGAGCAAGCACCTTTGGAAAATGCATTCTCTCACAGTACCTCACCCTGTCCTATCTAGTTGTCTTCTTCCTTGTTCTTATTTTGTCTTAAAACGAAATTTCAGACTTATTTTTCAAATTTATTTCTCTGCACATTTTCCCTCCCATCATCATATCAGAATACAGACATTTTGCCTTGCTCCTCTGAATAGAAGAGACATTGTTTACCTGAAAGAATTGAGACATATTCTAAGCCATAGAATAAACAGGAGAAAGGAAGGACTCAAAAGTGATCCTAGAGCTGGGTGCAGTCGCGCACACCTGTAATCCCAGCAGCTCAGGAGGCTGAGGCAGGAGGATCCCAAGTTCAAAGTCAGCTCCAGCAATTTAGCAAGGACCTAAGCAACTTAGTGAGACCCTGTCTCAAAATTTAATTTTAAAAAATTAAAAAGCGTTGGGGATATGTGGCTCAGTGGTATAACCATCTCTGGGTTCAATCCCTGGCACACACCCCACCCCCGACAAAAGGACAAATATCATACGATTCCACTTATGTGAGGTACCTAGAATAGTCAAATTTATAGAGCAGAAAGTAGAATCATGGTTCCCAGGGGATAGGGGAAGAAGGAAAAGGGCATTATTGTTGATAGTTACAGTTTAGTTTGGGAGGATGAGAAAGTTCTGGAGCTGGGTGGTGGTGATGGCTGAACAGCAGTGTGAAGGAACTTAACGCCACAGAACCATACACTTAAAAATGGTCATAAAGGTTATATATATATCCTACCATAATTAAGAAGTATGTATGTTGTATTAAGGGTTTCCAATATTCCAAGTGCTATATGAAGCATTTTATATGCATTACTTTGTCTAATCTTTGTAACACTTGAGGTAAAGATTGCTACTAAAATTATCCCCATTTTACAGATAACAAAACTGAAGCCTGAAGGAGTTGGTAACTTTATCATGCAGTTGGTAAGTGGAGAAAATAGAATCCAGACACTCTAAATACTGTCAGTCACTGCACTGTCTCTAAGATCATAAGAAAGAAATTAGCTAATTCCAGAGGGGAAAAGGGATATATAAATAATGATTATAAAATCTTGACACATGGGTGATTTTATAATTTTACTTTTGAGAGATAATAAAAATTTATCTTCTAACAAGGTGCAAGATTCTTTTTCATTAGTATTCTTTCATATCTTAATGTACTATTTGTCAAATAACCAACCCAAGAATATTAGAACCACCAGCACTTCTGTAAAAGTCAAAGAAACCAACGCAATACATTCCTCTGTGTGTGTACATACTTCAAGGACAGTTCATGAACATCTTCCAGAAAGTTCTTCCTTCTACAGGAGAGACAAAGTAGAATGTAATGAAGTGAGCAAGAGTTATCAAGAATCACATGAGGAATATTGAGAGACTAAAAAAGTAGCTGTCTAATCTTCTTTTTAGATTTTATCTGAGGTAATCTTACAATGAATCAGTCTGGAAATACATCTGACAAGGTAGAACAATCTCCTACGTTCGAACAAGAATGTTTAAACAAAACTGAATCGTGTCATATTAAAAATTTCCCAGAGGTATCTACCAACATTGTGACTACGTCCCTTGCTTGATCTGAAGGCCAGAATGAGACCCAGTTCAACCTCGTTCAGGATCAATTTTCAGATATTTCCTGCTGAAATTTAATCCTCTGTTGAGAGAACATTTTATTTTTAGTGAAAGAACCACAACAGATAGTTATACTTAGTTTTTTGTCTGCTGGCCTGAAGCAGAAGGAATAAGAAAAACACTTTAAAAAGGAAATGCCCTCCCTCATACTTCAAGTTCTAGAAGACATCAAAATTTACCAAATTATCTAATTACTTTGCCTGATCTTCCAAGGCTTCCAGCATAATTCCAAAGACCAGAATGGTTTGGCTACATTTGAGAAAACATTGCATTAAAGGGTATTTGTTCCCCAAAGGGATTCTTGCCTGAGTAGTGGGGAGAGACCACGAATCCAGAAAGTCAAAATACTTCTTTCCTCTAGCTGCTGCTTCCGGTTCTGTGCCACAGGTGAGAGAACACAGAAGACCTCACCAGGGCTCCCCCATTGCTGTTGCAGCCTCTCCAAAGCCCTTTCTGACATACAGGCCCCCACATCTCACGGGATTCCCACCTAAGACTCAATGGTAACTTAAGTGTTCTCCCAAAATATAAGTTTTTATTTATGTCCTCAAATGAGAAGTTATGACCCCAAGAACACTGAAAGTGCAGCAAAGTATAAGGAAACTTCATGAACTTTGAGATTAGACCCAGTTTTATATCCTGGCTCTGCCACTTACTAACCTGGTAACCTGAAGCTAGTTAGAGAACTCTAAGCCTCATATTTTTCATCCAAAAACTAGAAATAAAATGTCTCTCAGGCTGGGGATGTAGCTCAGCAGTGGCAGAGCACTTGCCTAGCATGTGCCAAGTCCTGGGTTCAATACCCAGTACTGAAAAAGAAAAAAAAAAATCTCAAAATGGATTGCATAGTTTTCCAAATATAAAAAGAAATAATGCAAAATTCCTGGCACAGGACAATAAATGTCATTTCCTTCTCTCCTGTAAGATAGTCAATATTGTTTTTCCTGGGACCATCCCTTCTTGCCATAATCCCAGCTTAAAATGCAATGCATGAGTGTTACAGCAAATTAGAACTAATATAATAGAAAAATGGTGAACTGGAAAACAGATCAGAAGAAAATATCAAATAATGAAACTCAGAGAGATGAAAAATCAAAGAAAAGGTAAGAAATTTAGAGGACACAGTGAGAACAGCATCAATATAAGCAGAGTTAATGGCAGAATGTTCCAAAACTAAAAAAAATTCATCAGCCAGTAGATTCACAAAGTTGTTGGAACCCCTAGCAATGTAAATGAAAAGTCACTCCTAGACACAGCCTAATTAGACTTCAGAAAAACAGACAAAAAATAAAATCTTAAAAGCATCTGGAGGAGCCCGGTGTGGTGGCGCACGCCTGTAATCCAAGCGACTTGGGAGGCTGAGTCAGGAGGATCGCGAGTTCAAAGCCAGCCTCAGCAACTTAGTGAGGCCCTAGGCAACTCAGTGAGACCCTGTCTCTAAATAAAATACAAAATAGGGCTGGGGATGTGGTTCAGTGGCCAAGTGCCCCTGAGTTCAATCCCTGGTTCAAAAAAAAAAAAAAGCATCTGGAGGGGGAAAAAGCACTAAAATCAAAGGGTGGTTGTAACAGGATGGTAGATTAAAACTCAAATTCACAAATGCTTTTAAAGTAAAGGACCATATATCTCAAGTAAAAGATAAATTCTGTTAAGTTGGATTTCTTGAGAAGACTGAAAAACCTTCTGAAAAACTTCATAGCTATTAAGATATTAGCAAGGATTCAGAAAGGATAAAAGCAAAAGGATAAAAAAGTATACAAATATACCTTATAAAGTCACAATTCTGGAGGCTGGAAGTCCAAGAGAAGGGTGCCAGCATGGTCACGTTGTGGTGAGGGACTCTTCCAGGTTGCTGGGAGGGACTTCTCCTTGCATCCCACATGGCAGAGGGATGGTGAGGAGGATCTCTAGGGTCCCTATTAAAAAGGCACTAATCTTACCAATATGAACTCTACCCTTGTGAAATAATTCTTTCCCAGAGGCCCCTCCTCAGAACAAGTTTGGGGAAAAAAATTTTATCAGATAATAAAATTTTTTTTCGAAACTATGGTCATTATAACAGTGCAGTACTGGTACAAGGGAACATAAGCAAGTAGAATGGAAATCAAGGGCCTCCAGCAGACCCATATATGGACAGGCCATCTATGACACAGGTGGCTTCTAGATGGGAAAGGATGATGTTTGCAATAAACAATTCTAGGATAATGACATATTTATATAGGAAAATGAAACTTTCCTCTAGCTAATATTATATACAAGTATCAGTTCCAGGCGTTTGTAGATGTAAATGTGACAGGCAAAGCAATCAAGCCTTTAGAAGATCATATTCATGATTTGGAAAGGGGGAAGATTTTTAAATGGGACATAAAAAGTTACCAACCATAAAGATGAATACATTTCACTATAGTAAAATTAAGAGCTTCTCTTTATCAAAAAGACATCTTTAAGGTAGAGACCGGGAAAAGATACTTGTCATGTAGTTCTCATAAAGAACTCCTATAAATTAATATGAGAATACTCCACGAATAAAAGAATCAGCAAGAAAATACAAAAAAAAAGAGGATATCCAAATGGCCAATAAATTTTTGAGAGTACAATCTCATTACTGATTAGGGGAGTCCATGTTAAAATCATGATATCTCTGTGATTTAATATATCCACCTAGTATTGGTAAAGATATGGAGCAAGAAAACTCTGGTGCCTTGGGGAAAGTAAATTAAAGCTATGTTGGAAGTAGTCTGGCACTATCCACTACAGCTGAACAAACACATCCCTATGTCCCAGCAATTCCATTCTTAGGTAGATGCTCAACAGGAGTACCTGTGCTTTTGTACAAAGAAGCACAAACAACAATGTTAATTGCAATCTTATTCATAATAGGCAGAACTGGAAACATTTTTCATCAAAATAGAATAAAAGAAATTATGATATTCATGGATTGTGATATTATACAGGATTGAGAATTACACACAATATCAACAAATCTCACAAATAAGGTTGAAGGAAGCCATCCATATACACAATGTCACTTATCATAGGATTCCATTCATATAAAATTCAAAAACAGGTAAATTGTAATGTTTATACATTATACTGAGGTGTTACAGACATACTGAGAAGAGTAAAGGAGCTCTCATAAAAGTGAGAGTTACGGTTATTTGGGGGATAGGTGGGGATGTGACTGGGTAGGAGCTTGACTATACACACAATCTGACAGGCCCAGTGCAAACTGAAAACATAGGGTCCCTTGTTCATATATTTTTGAGAATTTCAAAACAGTGACAGTAGAATATTAACCAGAGTGAGGCTCTTCTGGATGCAGGATCCTGTCTCACATCTGTGAAGCTAGGCTTGGACAGGTGCACAAAAGGATCTCCATGGAGCTGAAAATGTCACAGAGACAATTGTTTTATATATTATTCCATAACTCCCTACTTTGTTGTGACTTTTCTGTATGTAAATGACAAAGCATGATTTTGAGTGGGACAGAAGAAGGCACTCTTAAAGAACCAAAACAAAGCACATACCCGAAAAGACTAAATTAGGCATTAGGAGACTAAGGTTTTTGTCACAACTCTGCTGGATGACCTTAGGCAAATCATTGGATCATTTAGAATCTTGGTTTCTCAATCCACCAAAAATGTACATTCACCTCCCCACTCTACCAAGTAACAAGAATCAAATGATCAGATAGTAGCACTTGAGAAAGAAAGAGTTGCCATTATATTCCAGGAGACCTGGAATATTCTTTACCCCTTCAATTTCATAGTTAAGTAGCCCTACATTATGTATGCCAAGTGATTTCAATTTATAATCATTGTGCAAAGAAACGGGCATCTCCTGCCTAACTTCTTAGTTTTGGTTTGGACTTGCCAAGATGGCAATGGGATATCTGGCTGCCATCTCTCAAGCATTTGACTTCCAGGTCCATACCTACATGGACCTATACCATGTACTATTCTCAGTTCCAGTGATAGCTCTTGTATGCAGATCTAAAGTAGCACTTGCTGCTTGCCCACAGATTGAGATCATCAATTCCATCTGCCAAACTGGGAGGCAGAAGGGAAGGAGTCTGGTGTTGGGACTAAGAACTGATTCCTATTCTTAGAAACTGAATATAGAGAGGGGTTAGGGTCCTTTGGGATAAAATCCCATAGTTCCTATATAGTTGTTTCTCAGGCCATTAAAGGAATCTGATGATGTATTTAGAACTTCTTTGACATTAGTTCCACACATTGGAAGGCTTCATTCAGATAACTTGAATCTTTTGTTTAGAATGAAATTGTAGGGAAGAGGAGGCAGGTCTCAGATCTGAAAGGTCACCTTGAAGATGACTCCCAGTGAACCATGAAACCGCTATTCAAAATGAGCAAGCCCAGCCCCATCAGCAGTTCCCTGACCGTGAGTGAATCCTCCTGCACACCTGATTGGATATATTCCTGTAGCTCCTGACTTCACAGATTAAGTACTTTTCTACCATTTTGTCTCTAATGCTCTTGGGTACATAGGTTGATTCTGATATTGTCCTTGTATTTCTTCAAAACATCTAATAGATTGCTTTGTGACCACTGAGAAAATATACTAAACAAACCTGATTATTCAGTAGAGGGAAGGCCTGCTTTGCCTCCCAAGTCACCCCTCCTGACTACCCATCAGGTTTCTGAAGAGCTTCTCTTGGGAGCCATCTCATTAGACTTAAAAGCTTCAGCTGTGGCCATAATTCATATTTCAAAACTAGAAAGTAGAAAGAAATGGTTTATGGCCTAATACCTGATATCCAAGGAATTGATTGAAAACTGACTGGAAAATCTAATAGATGTGTTGACAGGGAGGGGCAGCCACAACTCTGCTCCCAGGCTGCAAATGTGGGCTGCACCCTAGAATGCAGGGGGGTGGTGATGGGGGGTATGTTTGCTGTTTGTCTTTCCATCCTTCATCTTGCTAAGTGGTTCTGAGGCCTTTTGTCTGGGACAAGTTCATAGGGGCTTCCCAGGGAGAAGAAGCAGAATTACTCTGCAATCACTGCACCTAAAGATTTGTACAGATAGAATATCCTCTTTTGATCTCAGTACACAGGCAAAGTCAGGGACTCTGAGTATTAACAAGTGGCCCAGGCACTGGGGAAGAGGTGAGGAGACCTGTGTTCAGCCTCGCCTTTGCCTCAGACTAATAATGAGGCTTTGATGAACCTCTGGACCACTTTAGGTCAGCTACATCCTAAAATATGAAGAAGAGTGCTGCCCGGGCTACCTCACAGAGAGGTTATTGGGCACAAATAAGATTCTGTCTGCGGACTTTTTAGTTTAAGGCAGTGTGAGTTTACCAACTATTCCAGATGAGAAAACAGACTTGGAGAGAAGCCATGACTTACTCCTGGTCACAGAGTTGTAATGACAACATGCTGAGACTCTATCCCTTCTACTGCCAGGAGCTGGTGTTCTTTGCTGGCTCAGCTTTGAGCAATTTCTCAGGGTTAGATCCTCTTGGCACAGACACTGGGTCAACCTTTTTTACCCATTTGATTGACCACCTGGTTATCATTGTTCACTTAAAAATAATTGAAGAAGGTTCCCAAATGCCACCTAACTCGTCCTACTAGGACAAGGCTGAGTCCAAATATTTGCAGCTCCACATTAGCAGAACTAATGAAATCAAACTCTTGGCCTCAACTGATTACCTGACACAGGCCACCTCATCAGGAAGGGCTGAACAAAACTTCAGAGTGGAGTTATGGATGACTTAGAAAAGGAGGACATTCAGATTTGGGTTCCTTCACTTAAATCGGGTTCTTCTTTAGTGCTTTGCTAAGAGGGGCGTTGTACAAGGAACTTTTTCATAAGTCTGGCTGAGGCTAGACAGGAACTTTCATTTTTGGTATAACGTGACTAGAAAAAAAAACTGCCCCCAAGTATGTCAGCTTTGTTTCCTTAGAATGTGCTTGAGGCTCTGCCCAGCAGTGCTCATAAGCTACTAGCAGATTTTTTTTTTTTTTTGGCCTTCACTGAACTACCCTGTTGCCTATATATAGCCCTGTCTTGTGTAAAGAATTTAAAAAGCATTAGAATGCAGAAATCAAAGAGACAATAAATTTAAAACCAATCTTATTGTCTGCTGCCTAAAGTGTTATTCAGATCAAAGGGGAGGGGACATCTGGCTTCTGGCTTGCTCAAAAGACAGATCACATTACCTACCAATAGCTGGATTCATCCACTCTCTCATATTCAGGGTCTAGAGAATGTGGCCCTTTAGCTCCCAGTAAAGCATGTTGAGTGAATCAGTCAAACCTTCTTATACTTTAAAAAAGAATCATAGAATCACATAAGAATGTACTGATGAGTTCAACCCTGTGCTCCTCTGGTCATCTGTGAGGCATTCAAGAACCCAAAGCCATGGCCATGGCCATGTCCCAGTTCATGGCCCATTCCTCTCTAGTCCCGTGGCCCAAATTTACAACTTTCTGGTTTGCACACCTAACTTCACAGTTGAAGATATTCATTTTGTTACATTAATTGAATCCATTTTTGCCCAAATTATAGTTTAGGACTGAATCACTTTTACACTTATTTTCCTCTATTTTGCTTATAAAAACATTTCTCTCACCATAATTTTTTTATAACAATAGCTTTGAAAGAAAGGTTGACTGTGTTCTTTGCCTGGAAATGGACTTAGTGACTGTCCAAATTCCATACATGATCGCATTCTAAATCACATGTTTGAGATCTCCCTGGTGGCATGGGTGGGAGCAATATAAAAGCCTTTCTTAATATCACAAACTAGGATCTCTTCAGTTCACACATGGCTCTGATTTTATCCTGAGCAAATACCACAAACAAAGGACATGACGGTTTTTCTTCAGAGTATTTCAGAAGAGAACAATTAATGAAGTAAGCACCACAATTAATATTTGCCAATTACTCAGTGCCTCAATGTAGCCTTCTTTCCCCTCAGCAAAGTCTAGAGAAAAATGATGACAATGGCAACATGGATTCTGTATTTGGGAAGCTCCCTGCAGCATTCTTTGACTACCAACCTGTACTCACTCTCCAATACAGTGGATCAGATTCCTCGTCTCACTTGTACATTTCAACTCCACAACAATTTCTTCCTACTAATTTTGATTCTCTCCCTTCTATAGACTTAAAAAAAAATTCCATCTTCACTTATTACTTCAGTCTTCTCTTTTCCTCACCTATTCTTATGTACCCCAGTCTTTCAAGTGAAAGGTTCTTTGCTAACCAAAAGTTGTAAAAAGAAATCACCAAGAGATTTGTCATGATCCTAGTCTGATAATCTTCTGCAAGAGCCATGATTCTCTTCCACAATCTTTATTCATTTTTCACTAAGCATACCATTTGTTTTTGTTGAAAGACTGTCATTCACAAATACAAAGTATATTGGGTGAGAGGTGAGAATGAGTGGGGGAGATTTTAATTTGACTGTATGACAGGTCTCAGAGTATAAGAATATTTGAAAGTCTTCAGTTTGGGGAGGCAGTTGATGTTGAAAAATTCAGATTTTTTTCATCTAGTATCTCATAAGCATTAATGACCCTTTAATTCTATTTTGAGAGTAGTGCCAAGTTCCCCTTCAATCATGAGTGAGAGTTGAAACTGAGAATTAGGTACAAATCTGGCATTCAAGTGTTTATAGTGTGTCTGGAGAGGATGCAAAGAATTAAAATGTTTAATAAAATAGAGACCAGCAAGAAAGAAAAATATTCTTCTAGGCTTATTCACAATGACTGGAATGGTGGATTTTCAGTGTTGAGTATCAGGGTAAAAAATTCAAGTAGCATATCTTTAAAACCCACTTCTATTCTTTTCCTTTTTGACCAACTCAGCCTCTTTGGAGCACTGTACCACATCCTCAAAATTTTACTGGATGCCTTTGTGCTCTCAAAAAAGCCAGAGAAATAGGGCTGCACATATCTTAACCACTAATTGCTAAAAGAACTTAATGTTTTTCTTAGTTAGGGTGTTGAAAACATAAAAAAAAATCATAAAAGAGCCTGTGACTCTGAAAAGATTGGAACACCCCTCAACAGACTCTGTTTGTTATGATATGTCTATGCATTTGTGGCTGAAACAAAGGCAAAACAATCTTGTCTTCCCCCATTAGGTAGCCTAGGTTTTATTTTAATAGACATATAATTGCTCTTGGATTCCTAAAAAGTAGAATTTTTCCTACCCCTGCCCTCCCCCATCCCTGGAAAAAGCATAATCAATAAAGTCAAATTTAGGCAGAAGAGAAAAAAAAAGTGAAGAGCAGAAATGAAGGTCCAATAATTGAAAGCATCATGGACCCCATTATGGTTTATGGCTTTGTTCTGGGGGTCGGATGAGCACACTGTAAAGAATGTGGCACTAAATTTATTATCATGGTTATCATCTTTCAGACAAGGCACAAAGCAGAGGAGACCCACTTCTCCCATCACCTGCCATCACTATAGATCCCATGGCACCTTCTACAAGAAGAGTCGAGTTATCCTGGCCCAGATCCAGATCCAACTATCCGACGACTTATATTTCCTTTGTAGCATGCCTGGGAGACATTATGGGTTCTTCCTCTTTGAAACTCTGTCACTACCGTAAGCACAGCCAAAATGGGCTCCTGCAAAAGGAAAGAAACTCTCACATCCCAGCATGTGGATCAAGTGAAAGAATGAGGAGAGTGGCCTGAAGTAGGAAGCTGAACTGTGTCATCAAAGTCTTCCTAGTTTGCCACTAAGTAGGTTCCCAGCTCACCCCTCCACAGTTGCTCATGCGTATAAAAATCCTGGATTGTCAATAGGACACTCCAATGTGACACAAATTCTTGTTTTTCTGACCTCTGTGTACTATATATTCTCCTCAAAAAAATTTCTTTTAAAGGAAAGGAATGCAAACTTTATTTTCTCTGACTTGCCCTTGTGGTCCTTAGACTTGATTCCAAAACAGTTTCTAGAGAATGTAAAAGAAAGCAAGCCACTCATACAACATTGTGCAAGTCATTTTAAATCTCTGATTTCAACATGTTCACCTCTAAAATAGAAAAAAATTTTAATATCTGTCCTATATTTCTCTCAAAATTAAAGAGTATCAAATGAAAAGAAATATGTAAAACTGCATTATCTTTTTATTTATTAAATCGCTTGACAAAATCAAGCTGTTATTAAGTAATAATAGGTATTAATTTCTGTTGAGCTCATATAAATACACCATATGAATTCATCTTCACTTCCTTATGGAACTCCACTAAAATTTTAAAGGTATGAATATATAAGGACAAAGAATAGGAAAAAAGCAATAGAAATTTGATGATTCTAATAAAGTTTCCAAAGGATGGAAGGCAGACAGAGTGAAAATTGACAACTCAAAGAAAGAAACTACAAAATGAACTTAAAACCCTAAGAGAATCAAGACCAAGAAGGAGGGTGACATGGTGAGCCTCAGGGCTGAACACAGGAGGTTGAGGCAGCATTTGTACATACACAGTAAAATGATGTCCCTTCTCACAGCCAGTGAAGTCAAGTGTGGCTTATTAAAGATGGCTACAAATTGACACTTTTCTCATCAAAATGTGGAGCATCTGCTAACTTGTTTCTGGGAGGGTCAATGACTGCTTTTTAGTTGTAGAAGTGAAACTCTGGAGTTTTCAGAGCCAATTTTAAGAAACTGAGAGAAAAACTTCCTTTTTCTTGGGACACCCATTTTTGGAACCCAACCACAGAGAGCTCAGAAACCCAATACACATGAACAGACCACTTCAACTAAGCTTCCAGCTTTGGCAAGCATCAACTGCCAGGCATGCCAGTCAGTCATTCAGGTCCCCCACCCAGGGGGACCTCAGATAATTATAACTCCAAGGCTATCTGGCTGTGACAACATTAGGAAACCTCTGGCCTGAGGAAGAACCACTCGGCTTCATTCAGTTAGTCCATAAAGAAATGAGAGATGATGATAATAATAATAATAGTAATAATAATAATAAATTAAGACAATAAATTTTGGAATGGTTTATCATGAGCAATAGACAACTTGAACTCCAGGTTATACCAGGCAACCATAACTGACCCAAAAAAGGATCTTTCTTTCTGGAAGTTAAACCCAGAAAGCTCTGACTTCAAGAAAAACCACAGCAACTGAAGGTATGAATGAGGCCTGGAGCTTAAAAAGGGAGGAACAAATGAAATTCTTCCTGTTGAACAAAGGCCCAGTCAGACTTTCTCTCCAACCTTCAGTATTTTAGTAGCTTCCCAAAATGATGTATAATGACTCCATTTGGTAAACTGAAGAGCCCTAGAGAAAGACCACCAAATACTGGCCTTTGGAAGCTCCGCCCCCTCTCCTTGAAAAGGCTGCCTCATAACCAGATTACTTTGTGGTAAAGAGAACCAGTTTATAACCCTCTTGCACATATCTTTCCACAGCTTATAAAAGTCCTCTGTTGTGTTGGTTACTTTCTATGCCTAGTTCATTTCTGTAGTTTATATCCTTATTTAACATCCAAACAGGATCCTGGCCCCAGAGATCCTGTGACTCCCTATAATTTTAAATAGACCTCTTTTTGATTAAACTAGCTGGATGGGATGTTGTTGGTTGCAATGAAGAATATTACGTTATTTAATAAAAATAAGAATTAAATTTAAATTTTTGTGGTAATTTTTCCAGTAAAATAGTTAATAAGTATAATTTTAGGTAAAATTTCTTTTCCATGATTTATGACCCCATTTTTTAATTTTTTTTACTTTGTTCCTCTGATATAAATGTTCAATAAATGTGAGATTTAGAATCTACAGAATTACTATTTTCTTTCTAGGCTCTCAAATTTAAAACTACAAGGTGAACAAGAACTGATTATGCCTTTCCTTCTAATTAAAAATTGATTCCAAAAATTTGATCTACACCAAAGAGATTTATAGAGAGAATGGGATGGTAGGGGAATGGAGAGTGTAATAGGTCCCTACATGGCACTGATTATTAGCTCCTATTTATAAAATTGAGCTGTAGGCATGCTGGGAGATAAGTAAGTTGTCTCTGCTAGATGCAAAGGTCTTCCTTTATCAGAACCAATTTAGGTGCCACTGGTGATGCAGATATAGGACAGTGAGAGTAGCACTGCTCTGCCTACATTAGATCATAAGATATCAATTCACTAGATTAAAAACAATACTTAATACCACCTGAAACTTTCTTAGTGACTCAGATAGAGATACTGGTCAGGACTCTGGTCTGCAAGTGACAGAAACTCAATGAAGCCAAAAATGAAATTTACTGATTGATGAAACTGAAAGTGTAGTGGTTTTAAAATATGACCATAAATTTTTCTGATACAGTTCCCTTCAAGATGTAAAGCCTAAGTACCCTCCACTTGACTGTGGGCAAACTTAGAGACTTGTGTCTGGCAAACAGCATGAGAGATATAAAGGTATGTGACTTTGGAGACTAAGTCATAAAAGGCACTGTGGCTTCCTCTTTGCTTTCTCTTGGATTACTTACTCTGAAGGAAGCCAGTTACAATGTTGTGATGAGAGGTTCACGTTGTGAAGAGCTGAGGCCTCCTTCCAACAGCCATGAGAGTAAGCCATACTGAAAATGGATTCTCTAGCCCAGTCCAGCCTTTAGATGACCACAGCCCCTACTGACACCTTGACTACAATCTCATGAGAGATTTTGAGCCAGAACCATCAGATTAGTCACTGTTAGATACCAGTGACTAACCAGTGACTAAAATGTGTGAAATAACAAATATTTGTTGTTTTAATCTATAAATTTTGGCATAATCTGTTACAATGCTATCTATAACTAATAGAAGATGATTCAGAGGTTGGCCTGATTCCAAGCACTGCTCAATACAGGAAAAAAATTCATTAAGACAGTCCCTCATCTCATGGCTCTGTTTTTGTGTTCATGGAAGCTTTATTCTTCAGACAGTTTCATCCATTTACCTGAGAAAGATGACTATCAACAAATTTTGACCTATAGGTTGATTGTAACATATGATCCTAGAGAAGAAAAAAGACCTTCTTTCTCCCAGCTTCATATTCAAATACTAAAGAAGATTCTTATGGACTCAGAGTTTCAAGCTCATTTCTGAAACCAATTATGGTAGCCAAGTGGAATAGGATTCTGATATACTAATGTGACCTCATATCACCCCTATGTCTAGAAAGGGAAAAGGAGATAAGAGGCAGGGGGGATAAGAGATGGTGGGCCTGATGGCACAGGCCTGTGCTCAGGCATGTCCATGATTCTTATGTGAAAATTAATCCAAAACAATTAGATCATGGAATCCAACAGACTAAGAAATGACTTAGAAAATCTATTATGGGATAATGGCCAAGGGATTAACATGATCACTGAAAGCATGTCTACACAAAATCAAGACACACAAGTGTAGAAATTATGATTGAAGATAAGAAAGTAATTTT